>CM047508.1:3938411-3973411 GCA_026122265.1 Ammodytes dubius | reverse complement strand
GAAAGAACGCCTCAGGCTCAAGCAACAGGAGCTGCTCCGACAGAGGCCGCAGGTACGCAACCACTGATTTTTTGAAATTGTTTTATCAAATTTTGTATTCATTTATAACATACAAAACAGACAAACAACAACTACAAAGACACGAGACAGACCAGGAAACCACTGATGAAACTTTTTTTTTTTTTAATATAACTTTATTTTTGGGGAATTTTTTAACACTTTTTTGGGGAATCCTTATCACAGGTTCAAAGTGAAGACTAGTTATCTTCTTTTTTTTTCTTCTTCTTAGGGTCAAAATCATGATCTCAGTACATGAGCACATAATAGGTGTTGCTCTGGTGTTTTTGTTTTTTTAAGCATAACAAAAACATTAAACTAGTTATCTTTTTAACCAATCAGCTATACACAGAAACTTAAATGTGAGGAAATCCTTGCAAGTCACAAAATGTTCATTGTAAAATGTAAAATACATTGCGAAACAGCTCTTTAAATAGGAGTCCCCATTAACAGTATATATATATATAGTGATGGATCTTAAGCCCCCTTTTGCCTGCTCTGTATTGTTACACCGCCCTTGTTGTAAAAAGCCTTCTGACTCACATGTGGTCCAGTTTATAACTTCCTATGTGCGATGTGTCACTTTGCCTCCCACACAGGGCGGCTCAGTCCACCAGTTTACTCAAGGATGTGTCATATAAGAGCAGAGACACAGCTTTATGGTTATGAATGAGGGGTATCTATAGCTAGAGGCTTTGTTTACCACGCCATGCACACATATATAGTTGTTTGAAGTTCACATTGTAGGAAGTGAGTGATCCCTGATTGTGTACATGCAGAAAACCACACAGCTCTGGACAAAAATAAGAGACCACTCCAAATGTTCAGTGTCTCTCGTTTTAGTTTTTTTATAGGCATATGTTTGAGTAGAATGAACATTTTGGTTTTATAATATGAACTACTGACAACATTTCTATCAAAGTACAATACATTTTTTATCATTAAGAGCATTTTTAATAAGTTATGTTGGGATGAAGATTTAAGAAAATTCCAGACTGGTCTCTTAATTTTTTTCCGAAAGCTGTATACAGTTGTTTAAAGTTCACAGTGTAGGAAGTCTATGAACCCTGAGTGTGTACATGCAGAAAACCACATTTTTGATTTGATTTGATTTGATTCAATTTATTTCAGACATATCAAACATACAAAACAAAATGAAAAGCATGGAAATACAATAAACAAATTATGTTTTCACAAAAAAGAAAAAAAGAAAACAAATGATCTGTATTGCTGAGATATGCCTGAAAAGGAGCAGGAAGAAGTATACACTTATTTAATCCTACCCCACATGTGAACCTATACTGAAAGTCTAACTGAAAGACAGTGCTTACGGAACTGTATATTTTTATACTTTTTGAGGGAGAAATCTAGTTTGCACGAAGGGACTAATTAAGTTCAAGAAATTCCTGAGATTCATTGAGAAAAAAAAACTGGTTTGTAACTTCAGTTTATTACATGTCTTAGTTGTTTAAAGTTGACAGTGTAGGAATTGACCCAACTGTGTACACGCGGGAAAAAAAAACATATTTGAAATCCTTACTAAAAGTCCTCAAAGCATATGCACTGTTTGCCCAGGAAACTGTACATATTCTACTTTATGAAATGTCGTGTGAGGGAGAAATGAAGTGTTTACAGATAGATTTCTGCTGGAAATTCCTGATTTTTAACGCCAAAACTGGGTTCTCACTCAGTTTATATATTAGATGATCCTTCATTGTCAGTGAATATTTAATAAACAACAAAATGCAGTGTGTGCAAACCGATGGCCTCTGGCATCTTAGCAACAATTTTTTATTTATTTTTTAATATTAAAATTAGGCAGATACATGTGTGTATATTCATCACATAATTTACATTACAAGTTGTCATGCATCTAAACTACAGTTTTGACGTCACCAGATTACACAAGTGGATATAGAGTATTAACTGTCTTCTACTGGTGTGGGTTAGGTGGTACATACTGCATACACAGTGATAAATACAGAATGAATTAATCATAAAAAATAAAACGTCACCATTTTAATATGAAGCATATGCACCTCAGTTACCCAAACAGCAGACATCTATTCCTGCCAGTTAACCAAAGGCAGAAATGGAAAAAGGGTGTGGTGATGGGATTGTATACATTTCAGTAACGTCTCCATGTCTCTATCACTATCAGGCATTTTGCTAGATTCCCGTAAACCCAAAAAATTCCTCCTAATTTTACACATGCAAGATGTTTGGGATATGGCGCCCGTGCTGTGTCTTGCCAACATAGTAGCGCACGATTATTATTGGAAATTGTGCAGGCTGTGTACTTTCATAAGGAGTTCAACATGGGGGCAATGCCTGGTGCCACACCCAAATGTTTTCCACATTGCAGGACTGTGTGTGTGTATGTCTGTGTACATCAGTGTGTGGGGTGTGTGTGTGTGTGGTGTGTGTGTGTGTGGTGTGTGTGTGTGGTGTGTTGTTGAACTTCCACAGGAGTATGAAGATCGAGTGGCAATGAAATATATTCAAACGTTCTGGTGGCAGTTGAGTGCTGACAAAGCCCAAGAGAAAAAGCCAATAAAAGCATAACGGTTGTTTACTGTACACAGCCCTTATAATCTAAACCAGATTGTTTACAATGTGTGCAAGCAAGGGATTGTGGGAGATGTTGTTTTGCGAAGGTACAACTTTAAAGAAATGCTGCCTGCCAGTACATCTGCAATATAAAGGAGATCATTTTTTAAAGCACTGGTCAATTTTGCTACCACAACATGTCTTCTTTCATACTTGTATACATTAAGGTCCAAAATGTGCATTCATGTGTTTATTTGACTAGGCCTTATCTGTTTGAATTTGTTTCTTTCTCCTATACAACCATCTTTAACGGACATTGCCTCAACATTAGTTTTTCTTTTCTATACTCTGAACCAAAAAATCTCAACTTCTGAAACCCTTACTTACATCAACTAAACTTTCCATACTCATTCTTAGCACTATTCTGAAGGTTATTACAGAAGGATATTGTTCATATGTTGTTAATAATCAGTTTGATGGGTTTTATTGTGTTGCTTATGTGTTTTTTATGCTGTGTCATTTACAGGAGCTTGCCCTGAGGAACCAGCTTCCCACCAGTATGGAACAAGATGGCGGCACCAACCCCGTGTCCTCTCCCATGGCCCAGGACGCCCGCACCATGACGGCCAACAGCTCAGACCCATTCCTCAACAGGTCCGTTCACACCTATGTTTACCCATCTATCTTTATATTAGTTTGGCTTTTGAGCTCAGATAGGCCAAAAGTTCAAATAAAATAGTAAAAAAATAAAAAGGAAAATTGGTGCTTTCTCAAAATATGTCCTCCCATTTTTTGTGATGGCTCACAGTCTTGGTCATCTCGTTAAGACACCGCGGTGCTAAAGATGCTATATAATTGCATTGTGCTGTATAGCGTATTTCATAGGAAGCTGCGTGGCCCGTCTGTTAACAGTTTGGGTTGTAGTTTGTGCTCCCAGAGTTACACAAGTAGGAAAACCAGTAACCAACCGGGGCTTAACTCTCTTCACATGGAAATGACTCATTCCAACCAGAATGTTTGTGTTCAAGTTAACTGCACTATGACGACCTCTGGTGTTCAACTGCTGCAACAACGGCTATTGCAATTTTAATTACATTTTAAACCTGCAGTGTGTAGAATTTGGGGTTTTATTTCCTAGCAGATTTTGTAGAAAGTAATTATAATATCCATAAGTACATTTAATTTAGTGCATAATAGCTGAAAAAAAAGTTTGAATTATTTCTTCTTCCCTTAGAAAGGGTCTCATATATGTCCATATTTCTGCATATTTTGGACCAAGGCCTAGTGCCGCCATCTTGAAAGTGTCATAGTTGGAATGTCATCAGGTGCATTGTTTACAATTTAGAATTGTTCTTGTCCACTAAGGCCACTGTAGCTTCTGTTATTATTCAAAGGGTTGGGGTTACCCAGGGAGTGTTGCATTCTAGAACTTTGTAGAACTTTCTTGATGATGTCATATTACACACTGCACCTTTAACCTGTGAATAAAATTATAAACAAAAACTTTATTTTATGAGGAATGGACATCTTTCATAGCTTGTTCAGTAAAGACATACAAACTCGATGGACTAGATGTGAAAACAGCGTGAAAACAGCTGAGACCTATCTATCTATCTATCTATCTATCTATCTATCTATCTATCTATCTATCTATCTATCTATCTATCTATCTATCTATCTATCTATCTATCTATCTATCTATCTATCTATCTATCTATCTATCTATCTATCTATCTATCTATCTATCTATCTATCTATCTATCTATCTATCTATCTATCTATCTATCTATCTATCTATCTATCTATCTATGACAATGCACATAGATCAACTTCAATAATGCCAGGCTTAGCTGCAAAAGCTAATTTGCACTTGTAGTCCGAGATTTTAAGTGTTGAAATCAGCAGCTATTTGTGCGATTCTGACCCACAATCCACTGCACAGCGGAAGTGACGTCACATTGACGGTGCCTCTGTATGAAAACAACCGGGAATGCGATAGATATATTAGATCAAGGCGCAACGTTATGATAAAATAAATAAGTCAAAGTGTGTCCAAATTGTGTGCATACTGCATGCTTACTAGATACTTTTTATGATAATTTTAGTATGTAGAATAGAAAAAAGAAAGGGTATATACGATTTGGAACGCAGGGAAAGTATTAAAGTACCTCAGTAGTATGATAAATACAGGAAAAATAGGTTTTTACAGTATATATAACTATGGCAGTTCCAGCACTACTAGTTATACAGTGAGTAAAAGAGTTGAATAGCAAACAGGCCATGAGAACATGTGGTCCAGTCAGTAGACAGGGCAGCCTAATCTCCCCTTCTCCTCCCCCTGTTGCTTTGCTACGTACAATGGCCTCATTCATGGAGCCTCTGCCATACTCTGCCTACATATTTCTGCCTCTGCTAATTAGTATAGGCTTGTCAAATGTCCTCTCTGTTGTCCCCATTCACAGTTGCCCTTTTTCCTATTTTCCAACAAGGAAGTTTGAAAAAGTGAACTTAACTCTAAATCGTGTAGACTTTTTTAATATTTGTTTTTACTATTCTACATACTACAGCTGATCATAAAAAGTTTTAAGTTAGTTAGCATGCAGTAGTTGTCATACAATTGGGCCAAACTTTTACAGCAAATGCTACTGATGGTGAGTGTATGTTTCAAAATACGCTAGTCTTAGGGCTGAGTTCCATATCTCATACTCTCTTTTTACTATTCTACATACTACAGCTGATCATAAAAAGTATTAAGTTAGTATAAGCATGCAGTACTGGGCAACAAATGGGACATACTTTTACTTATGTATTTCATCATACTATCGCGCCTTGAACTTGCCGCTTGCTTATATAATCCGTTGCATCGTTGGTTGTTTTTACTTACACGTCACTTCCGATGTGCACTGGATTGTGGTTCAGAATCACCCAACAAGCTGCTGATTTCCACACTAAAAATCCAGACAGGATGTAGTAGGGCATCTGGGTATTTTTCAACCTAACCATAACCCGACCACATGTATTGGGACATCCTAAATCTTGTTCGACCATACTAAAAAGAAGGGAAGTATTTGAATGCAGGGAAGGTCCCATTCATTTAGATAGAAACTGGTGAAAAGTGGATGTATGCAGAAGGTCTCAAGGGGGAATTAAAGCCACACTGTTACTTCTCAGCCTGTGTGCTTTTAATAACCGCCAGTTGTTTGCTTTGTCGGAGCAGTTAATTAGGTTCACGCAGTTCACTTTCAAAGCAAAGCAAAGGCCATTACGGTTCTTCCGGAAAACTCTGTTTGGATAAAAAAGCATTTATATCCGTTAAAGGGGCAGTGTGTAGAATTTATTGGCCTTTTTTCAGAACAGACTTGATATAAATGAAATACAATAGACACAAGTGTGCTTTAATTAGTGTAAAATCACTTGATTTTTTTTCAAATAAATAAGTAAATACATCTCTTTCTCATCTCTTGATATTGTGGAAAGACTTGATGCAGTGGTGGATGATGCCATATTTAATAACTAGCTTCTTGTCCTTGAAGGCCACCGTAGCTTCTGTAAATTCTCCAAAAGGGAGGGGTTACCAAGGCAGCGTTGCAATCTAGAACTTTCACCACATGATGCCACTTAAGTATTCAGATATTCTGATATTACACACTGCAACATTTAAAGGTTATTCCGAAAACTCTGCCAAGAAAAAAAATATATATATATTTGTCTATAGTTAGATTGAATTCATGATATGTATGTGGAGTTTTTAACTCAAATTTGTTTATTTGTGTGTTTGTATTACACTGCACCTTTTAAGATTCTTACGAAAACTCTTTCTCTCAAAAAAAAGTATTGAAGTCATGATGTTTGTGTGTGTAGATTTTAACACTTATTCTTATTTGTGTGTGTTTCAGCGGGACGTACCACTCCAGGGATGAGAGCACAGACAGCGGTCTCAGTATGAGCAGCTACAGTGTCCCACGCACTCCAGACGATTTCCTCAACAGTGTGGACGAGATGGACACAGGTAGATTTACTGATATTGATTGTGGAAAATCTGCCTATATTAACTATTTTATTGCATAAGAAATCGTAAATCGTTTGCCAAGTTCACATCAGATAAACCCAACTTCCTTTTAATCAGAAATAAATGTAAAAATGGATTTTATTTACAATGAACTACTGATCATGTTGGTGACTTTTTAGCAGTTTTCTCATGATACATTAGTTTCACCATGTTGGCGATGTTATAGCCATCAGATTCCCCAAATCTTGTCATTACAACCAGGGGTATAATGTTAGTTTCATCTCTTGGCTTAGCGCGCATATGAATGTGTTTCAGTTATAGTTACTGTAATATACGGAAGAGTATTATGAGCACAGCAGAGAAAAAAAATTGATTGTGCACTTGGAGAAAAAAGTGGGAATGTTGATAATAACGATGAAATACCTATGTCTTTAATACACTTGACAGTTCAAGACTGCGGTAAAGTTGGAAAGATGTTGACAGATTCAACTTCCAGGACCAATTACTCAAAAGAAAAACGTTATCTAAACGCAACATTCCCTCTAGAACTTTTGAGTTTATTCTCTTCATTGTGACTTTTTTGTGCATAACAAATCTTTTTTTTTGTTGCATTTGTTTAAGACTGTTCCGTAGTCATGAACCAAGCTGAAAAAAAACATTACATTTTCTTTCATAATTTCTAACTATTTTTCTCTCTTTCTCTTTCTCTCTTTTGTTCACCAGGGGACCCTCTACCAACCTCCATGGGCACCCAGCCGAGCCGCTTCCCCGACTACCTGGATGCGATCCCGGGTACGGACGTGGACCTGGGCACCCTGGAGGGAGAGAGCATGGCTGTGGAGGGAGAGGAGCTAATGCCCAGCCTGCAGGAAGCCCTCAGCTCCGACATACTAAACGACATGGAGTCGGTGCTCGCGGCCACACGCATCGACAAGGAGAGCTTCCTCACATGGTTATAGAAGATATACAGAGATATATATCCACCTTTTCAAAGTTCCTATACGTACCTTACACTCTGAACTTGCTGCCTGTGCGAATCGCTTATCTGTGAGGAATTCACGGATGCTTTTTACAAAGACATTTCAGCGAGCGAAATTTGGATTTTTTTTTCATGTCTTGACGCGTGTGTGTGTAAGTGTATTAAGGCCACAACCTATTCTGTTCTGTTCTGTTCTGAGGCAGTATTCTATTTTTTTTTCGTTTCGTTTTCACTGCTGTGTGTGTGTGTGTGTTTGTGTGTGTGTGTTTGTGTGTGTGTGTGTGTTCTCGTTTTATTTTGTCTGTGTCTTCAAGGCTGGCCCATGGAACAGACAATTACGCAAAAAAAGCAAAAGGGTCCCCGAATTCTTCCACAGCTCCGTCAAAACTGTGTGAATCTTGGGCATCTTTTACACCGGATCCCTCCACCACTCCACCACAAACACCCCTGGGTGCATGGACTGCCATTGTTGACGTCACTCATATTGCCGATCTCTTTCCCTCCGCAATACAGTGTGAAAAGCAAGCAGCAGCACAACTTAACCTGCTATTTTTGTTGGGACAATTTGCCTCTTAGCTTAAGTAGCTTTATATTATGGCCTTGTTGTGAGTTCCTTATTATTCTCTTTTTATTTTTGTTTTCAAATGAACCTGAAAAACCAAACATGATGTATTCGAAGCATGACGAACAATACTGATTTGGAGTAAAGGTGATATGTTGATGTGAGGCCTTGTTTGAACATGTTAAAAATGGCTTGGGGGGGGGGGGTAGTTAGGGCGGGGCGGGGGGAGGATGTATGGAGCCTAGGGGACCGACTACACCGCTGCTTGGCTGTGCCAGCAAGTCTACTATAAGTTAAACCTTTTGTTTAGATCAAAGTGCCTTCAGTTGTATTTTTTCGTCGCGAGCAACACAAACAATTTTACTAAACGTTTCTGTAACACAGCAATAAATACGCATTATTATTATAGGGCTGTTATTCATTTTACAAGCAGCCACTTTTCCTCTATCTAAATGTACAATAATCAACACATTAAGGGGATTTTTTTTTCTTCTTTTTTTTTTAAACCCTAGCTTCCTTGTATATCTCAGTCTTATCCAAGCCTAATTCATTTGTTTTTATCTTATTTTTTTAGTATTCTTTTATTTTGAAAGGTTACTACATGTATAATAGCTTTAGAACAAATGGCATTTTTTGCTTGTTTTTTTTTATTTTTAAACTTCTTTCATAGATGAATTTAATGAATTTTGTTTTAACAGGGCCGACATCACTCCACGAACAAAGTCTGCCTAGATACAGAATGATTCAGTTATGGCAATTCTTCTTTCTTTCTTTCTTTTTTTTTAAACCATTTATTCTCTTCTCGTCTGTGATTTTACTATATACATATTAGTGTTATTGTTTATTTGTTGATCACATAAAGCAGCTTTTTACTATCTTTCCTAAAACATTAACCAAAAAAAAAAAGGCAGATCGCGCGGCCAAGCAAGAAAGCTCTTTTGATCAATGAAATACCTTGTGACAATGTACATTTTACAAGAGTTACAACATGTGTGAAGCGGTCTTCCGTTGTGTGTTGAAATAAAGGGGTTTTTAGACTACTAGTGGAGGGGCCATACATGGGTAACATGTTGTTTTCATTTGAAGTTGATATGAAAGCTTAGTTTTCACTTCTATAGAACAATTTTGTGTCAAGAAACCAGACCAAATGTTCTTTTTAAAACTGAATTAAGACCTTCGAAAAAAAATTCTCAATAACGATTGTGGACATTTTGGCAGATGGGCAACAACGAAAAAAAACCCATCTTGTCTGGTTTTCTTGACACTCAAAATAGTTTTATAGACCTTTACCATCAATGTACAAGTGAAAAGGAAACTTAAGCATCAATTTGAAATGAGCGAGTATCCAGGCACCCCACTATACAGCTAGTGCAAGTTAAAGCAGGTTTTTAAGAGTCATGTTGGTAGTAGTAGTAGTAGTAGTAGAAGGCCAAGGTTTAGACTGACAGACGGGCGAGCGAGCGAGTGAGTTACACAGATTGTTGAATTTTTTGTGAAGTAATCAAGAAACAATCGGTTTGAATATCTCAGTCAGGAATTGTTGTGTTGTGGCGGATTCCAAAGAAGTTTTTTTTTTTTTTTTTGTAATGACGCTAACATTTATTTTTATTTTTTTTTCATTTTACACCAGAAATAAGTCCATAAAAAAAGAACCTGTATGAACAGAACACACTATATAAGCTAATGAGAAAATGACGTAGTTTTTAAAGTGGTAATGGACATGTCTGAATAGATCTAGCTTTTTTTTTAGGTATAAGATTGTTGTTTTGAGTGACTAACCCTTGAGATTTTTAAAGAGGAGGTTTCAGATTGGAGAAGCAATTGATTCTTCTACAAGCGCTCACATGTTTACATTCTCTGTGTAAGAAACTGCTACACACACACAGACACACACACACAGGGACAGAACACACACACACACACACACACACACACACATACAACACACACACACACACACACACACACACACACACACACACACACACACACACACACACACGGACAATTCAACTCAACGACATGTTTTGACGTTTACAGCAATCACTCCATCTTTTGCATTAACTGCAGTAGCCTTTTGGTATCCAGCAGCCTGCCTTGTGAGCGCATGCCTTTTTAGAATTTTGACTCGACTTGCAGTATGTCACTCTTGATTCTGTTGCCATGCCAATATGTTATTGGTGTAGCATTAACTTGATGGAACAATATATTTTTTTTCTTTCTTTTTTTTTAGAACAGAAAATATGAAAAAAAAAATTGTATTCTGTGTGAAAAAAAAACTCTTTTTAGTTTTGATTTTTATTGATCATTAAATCATGTTGTCTGATGGATTTAAGATGGATAAACAGTGTTGGTGAGGAGAACAATGCAACTAAACAATTGAGTGGTACACTACAGTGCTTGTATTGCACAGCTACAGTTTTCATGAATTTTTGAATGATGATGATGATGATGATGATGCAATTGACGCATTTTGTCACACACACACACCACAAACCTGATTTTATGCTTACTTTTTAGTGTGTATTCGTCAGAGCATATTAGCTGTTGACGACCGTCATTGTAGCGGTTAAAGTAGAACTAATCACACGAGTTAAAGGATTTTGTATTTAGACTTTTTCTAAATGCACATGAAATGAATTTATATTCAGTAAATGATCTGTTCTTTTTTTTCTTTTTTTTTTGATAGATAATGTGCATGTGTTTTAGAACAAATAAATTCTGTTACATTATATCTCTTGCTTCATATGATACTTTGAAAATTGGCCTGAAATAAAGTATATACTTTGTGGTAATATTTTGCCTTGTGTGGGTAATGTATTTCATCATTATAAAAATCATTATAATTGTATTTCATTGTTTGCATTTTAGTTTTTTCTTCTTGTAATAACGGCAATTCCAAGACCCAGTGCAAGGAAACAAATGACATACAGCTATAATCAAGGACAACAAAGCCAAAGATGAACAATTAACAGAACGATTGTGTACATATACGTGAAAAGAAGTTGTGTGTATAAATATATATATAAAACACAACCATGTCCAACATTTAACAACGTCTAGCCTATATATATATATATACATATATGTGTGTTTATGTAAATGTAGACAAATACTTATAGTACAAAGGAATTAATGTTAAACTGGTTATGAAGTTGGCCTATTAAAAGTATTTTATTGTGCCCACGGTGATTATTTTACTTGACTGGATTCAAAAGAAAAAAATTGTGGGTTCTCAATTTAAGGCAAATATACGTTAAAGATGGTATATGTTTCTGATTGGTCAAAGTTCACATGAGCTGTACACTTCTACACCATCAGAGTGAGGCACCGATTCCTGTTCTTATAGGCTGTTGGGACTGTCCATTCACTTTGGCACGACTTTGTTGGTGTAGAGGCGGGTCAGGGAGGGAAATATAGTTTTGTTTTAGATGCTTATACAATAAAACTTATATCTTTACATTTAAAGTTTTATTTTGAAAGTATTCACCGAATGTGCTTCTCTCCTGCAATAATCCTTCGACCACTGGCTTGACATAATAAAGAAAGTTTAAACCGAGGATATACGATCCGTCTGCCTTAGTTCATGGTGGAACAACACATTTTGTCTTAATATAAAAGTTAGATTTCAAATGTTTTCAAATTTTGTTTTGCAATGCTGTTGTTTGTGTCTGGATACAAGTAAAAGCCAAAGGACGTTAATGAGACTCTCAAACTAACTTTACTATGTGCAAAGTCAAGGCTACGAGGAAATGAAGGCACTGAATTCAATGGTATTTGCTGCGCTCTTGTGGTTAGCAAAGGAACTGCAACAACTTATTCCTCAAGTTAGAATCAATGCAGCACCTACAATTCCGGTAAATTTATGTTTTTTAATTGAACGTTTTCAAATACAAAATAGCCGTTTTTTATAGGCCTTTCACTTACATGTTACAAATTACTAAGGTTGTGTTCGAAAAGCCATACTAACGTCCTACTCATACTCATTTTGATGTAAATTGGAGTATGTTGTGGACGTGCGTTCATTCCATTCCAAAACGACATAGGTTACACTGTTGTTTTCTTCACTCAAAACGACGAGATATAGGGGGGGACGCAGGGGACGTGAGATTGGACATTTATACAGGGAAAAAATAAATAAAAATATCATTCTTTGCACTAATGGTCTCGTTTTCTGTTACATGTAGGCCTAATTTATGATTATCACAGGAAAAATGAGACCGTTTCAGAAATATTTAAACATCAGTCATGCAAATATACCCACCAAAGGATTTGATTCTCGGATTAAGAGAAATCAATTTTGAGATGGGTGCTTCTCACAGCAAGCCAGTCCATTTTTGGACTATTTACATTGAATTCCATTTATTTTCTGTAGGTTAAAGGGTTGGGCTAGGGTTGCTATCTCCACAAGGAAAGTCTGACGCTTATGAAACTTAACATCAGTCATGCAAATATACCCACCTAAGGATTTGATTCTCGCATGAAGAGAAATCAAGTTAGAAAAGCCCCCCCCCACCCCTTTGCATGACGGATGTTAATAAGTCGAGTAAGTTTCATGAGCGTCAGACTTTCCCCCTCAAAATCTACGCCTATGTAGTATATACATGTACATATGCAAGTTGAGTATGTAGGAGGGAGGACGTTAGTAGGGCTTTTCGAACACAGCCTGGGTAGCATATCTGAGAAATAAACCAAAATAACAAGCAACTTAAGAATATATATATAGCCATGGACAACCTTCAAAATAAACTTTCGAATGATTGCTCGAGTGAAGATTTGCTACAAAATGTAAACTGAAGAATCGTTTTAAGAAGAAAACAAATAGAAACAACACGTTTTATTTATTCATTTATTCAAATCAGTTTTATTAATTACATGTATTATAATGTCATTACTATCCCAATAATTATTAAATATAAAAAAACTAAATGTTACATTATTTATACTGCATCAAAAACTACCACAGATGAAAACGTTTGAACAGTAAGTAAGAAAACATCTGGTGTGGCAAGATTTTCTTTTGTGTGTCGGTGTGTGTGTGCATGTGTGTGTGTATGTGTATGTGTGTGTAAGTGTGTGTATGTTGTGGTAGCAAAATGATCTGAAGGTTAATGCCGTATCATGCTAAATAGTGTCTTGATGCACGTTTTGAAATATAACTCGGAATACCGGGATGTACTTGAACGCAACATGGCAATGTATTTTTTCACAGTGAAATGTTGGTTCGTTATCCTACACGACGGCACTACAGCATGAAAATGACAAAATGGACCACAGAAATAGTGACAAAGTGCAAAGAAAAAATATGTTTCTTTGCATATATTTTAGGAACCAAATATGCTGACTTAGACTACTAAGGACAGAACACAAATTCCTTTCACAGTAAATACAATACAAAACGATACAGTATACTTGAATAACAAATAATGTGTTTATAAAATTCAATTTTTAACATTATTTAAAAAAAAATTCTCCCCCTTACATTGTAGCAGCCACTAATGTGATAGCGGTTGATATCGTAATAACTGCCAATAAAATAATCATTTTGTAGTAACTTGCCAAAAATGTGATACAATTCCAACAGAACCAATCATTTTTTAACTTTTTGACAATAACGTTGTATTAAATTAAAGATGTAGTCAGTGATTCTGGAGAACGCTTGTTGTCAAAATCACTTTTTGTCAAAATCAGTGAATATCTCCTCATGATTGCCTACTTGTGTGTGCACTGAAAAAAAAATCCAGTGTTAATACACAGCCTAGGCTCTATAAATGGGCATGTTGCTAGCTATGGTGGGCCCCATTGTTAACATACCAATATACCATTATCCTTTTGCCAAATATATTATACATTATTAGCAAAAAGTTGTTACGTAATTGGTTCAGGAATGTTATCACGTCTTACTACATCCTGCAAGTTACTACATTTCCGGCTTTCTCGCCTTTAAAAAAACGTATTTTTTAAATTTTTTATACATTATTATTAATTATTACGTTATCAGTAGTTATCACATTATTGCCTGCTACATACATATCACATCAATAACTTCTATATAACTTGAACTGCATTGTCAAAATCTCTTACGAGTGACCGCCCAGAATCTCATCCAAATTAATATCTTTCATCCAATCGTCGTTGCCGGAGCCGGACTTGAGCAGCGAGTCTATGAAGTCAGAATCTGTGTTGATCCCCGGGACGGTGTTATCTCCCTCTGGAAGGAAGTCAAAGGTCAAACGGTTGGCACGGTTGCTCTGGTAGCTGCTTACGCTAGCGCCACTAGCATTGGGCTCCGCAAAGCTATTCGCCGGAACCCTTTGCTCGGGAGACGCCTGGTTCAAATTCCCCAAATTGGTCTGCGATCGCATCATAGCTTGGTTGGGTCGTGGTGGGCCTATGTCTCTCATAGAGGGGTTAATAGGCAGCATCCCGATATCTGGGGCCACTTGATTTGGGGGGCCTATGTGCCTCTGTTGTTGGTATGGGTGGGTTGGCATATCCTGAGGCTGCATTGGATTGGGTAGCCTTCTAACATTGAGTCCCGTGGGCACTTGCTTATTGGCCGATCCCCATCCCATGTTGACGTTTTTCATCAGGCCTCCCATGCCCTGTCCTGGGACCCCCGAGTTATGCATCTCAGCTGGGGTTCTAGAGTGTTGTACGCTTGCTACATTGTTCATACTAAAAGTATTTGCGAGTGCGTTAGGAGGACCCAAAAACCTGGCTTTGTTTTGATTTGGATTCAGTCCCATGCGAGTTTGATTGTGCTGTTGTTGAAACTGTCCGATGCAGGGGTTGGGGTGACACTCGGGCCCCATGCTGAAGCGCCGGTCGGATGGAGAGGGGTTGATGGAGGGGTTCATCTTTGGGACCGTCCCACCGGGGAGGTGACAGGACAGGGACTGAAGCTCGCTGTCAGGGACACTGCTGGAAGACTGGGAGGGGGCTGGACCTGCAAGAGAGATACAGAGAGGCTTTAAGTTTTTGGGTATTTATATATTTTAATGGTATGAAGGAGTATAAGGGCAATGCTAAAGAAAAAATAATAATTATGAAAATACACATACAAATTCTGTGAAAAAACATAGCAAAATATTACAAAAATAGAGAAAAAAAGTTGTAATATAGAATAAAGTCACAATTTCAATTTGTGTGTTTTACTAACATGGAATGTATTTACATACAGAAAATAATGATGTTGCACAAAATAAGAAGGCATAATTAGATCAACTCTTAAAACTCACCTTTTTTCACAGGCTTTTACGTGTTAATTAATTGTTTTGTGTCATTGCTGTAAGTGTTTTTTAATGTGTGCTGTTGTATTTTAATTTATGTATTTTATGTGAAGCACTTTGGTGAATTCAGGTTCTTATAAGGTGCTATATAAATAAAAGTGACCTTGACCTTGACTTGACATGAATGACAAACACTTGTAACACCATATTGGAAAAGGATGCTCTGTACCTGTGTATATGTTCCCTTGCTGGACTCCCACCAGACCCTGGGCTGCTTGTAGTCGGGCGGCGGTCTGGTGAGGTGACGACTGAACTGATCATGGGCGCTGTCTTTGTCCTGGAAACAAGAAAGAAAAAATAAATACAATTGTGAATAATGAAAAGATAATTGATCAATTCCACCTTATTATTACAAAGTGTGAACTCCACCATAGGAAGCTGTTATTCATTTATTAATGTAACATAATGTAAATAATTTTTACTAATGAAATTATGAAATGTATGTGAAATATGAAATTGTTGTGATTTCAAAGTCATTCATTGTGTTGTCATTTCGGTGTTAAGAGTCTGGAATTTTACATCCTGAACCAGAAAACTTAAACACATAAACAAAAAGTATGATGTAATATGTATCTTACTGAGTTGCTAATGTTGTGCTGTTGCTGGTTTAGCTGTCTGTGCATAGCCTGAGTTTTGAGCGGGCCTTTCTGCTGGTTGCTCGGCGCTGGTTGCCGCGGCTGCGTCTGTCCTGACATGACTCCTAGGTTGGTGGGAAGCCTCGGACCAGGAGGAACACACTAAGGAGACAGACAGAATGATTTTAAGTTAAGGTGAGATACTGCAAGCAAAAAGCATTGATATTTCACACTTTTATTTCTTCAAAACGTGCCAAAAAATGCATTGTTATGACCTGTACATACATAGACATTTTTTGATTTACCAAATGAAAAAAAAAGAAGCTGTATCCAAAATCTGTACGGTAAACATGTTGGACACTAATATGTTCTCAAAACGAAAAATGAAATGAAAATGTAACACTGGCTTTACTGTATACAACATCTAGATTTTTGGTTTGTAAAGAGATGCACACTTAATTAGTTAGGAGCCACCCCCTGACAACTTTTTTTTTAAAACAATCATATTTTCACTGCCCTTTGTCTTGAAAAAAATCTGATAATGCCCATTTCTAGGAAACATCCTGAATTAATGGGAACTGTGTACATTTGAGTGATAAATCATTTTAGCTCGCTTAGAGGGGAACAAATGTAAAAAGTGGCTCAGATTATCCCGTTCTCCCCTGTATAAAAAAAATTGTTTAGTTTCAAAAATCAAATGACAAAGGTTCATGATGATATCTACAAGTTAAAAATGTTACCATACAAGAAAAAAGAGATAACAACAAACAAATGAGAAACAGACACTTTACCTGCAATGTCTGGCCTTAACTAGTGAACCGTTAAGTCCCTGTAGATTGTAGCTAAGTGATGTGAAAGCTGTTATAATAGAAACAAACTAAACCAACAAAGACACAATGCAATAACATGATTCGACCACTAGAGGGCAAAACTGTACAAGACATCCTAATCTGTTTCAAAGATGCTTTTCAACCTCCAGAATGTGGTCAAGGCTACTCCCTCTGCAGACTGACTGTGTGTGTGTGTGTGTGTGTGTGTGTGTGTGTGTGTGTGTGTGTGTGTGTGTTGTGTGTGTGTGTGTGTGTGTGTGTGTGTTAGCCCAAGCCCTTCCTCAAGGCCCTGTACTGCTATTCCCCTGATAATTGTGTCTAAAGAGAGTGGAAAGAATCCCTGAGACAGCAGAGAGTGTGTGCCAACAGGGAGTTTGAGAGCTGCCAGCGCCGTGACTACCTCCATTTAATAATAAGCCTTTTCCTCTACCGATCACTGTGTGTGTGTGTGTGTGTGTGTGTGTGTGTGTGTGTGTGTGTGTGTGTGTGTGTGTGTGTGTGTGTGTGTGTGTGTGTGTGTGTGTGTGTGTTGTGTGTGTGTGTGTGTGTGTGTGTGTGTGTGGTGGTTGGCTTTGGCACGGAAGCATTCCATCCACTAGAAAAAATAACAGTTTGGCTCGCGACACTATCACACTGATTAAAATGTTGTAGGCTAGCAGCAGGGCAGCACTCACATGAAATTGAAAAAATTCAAAATGAGCTGTTTTGTGTTTGAAGTCTTGAGGGATAAACGTAGGCTATCAGATTTCGCAATCACTGTTTTAATATGTTAGATGTCCTTGTAATGCAGATGGCGTTCATGATTTTAAAGGTGGAGTCAGTGATTCTGGAAAATGCTTGTTGACAAAAATCACATTTTGCCAAAAATCATTGAATGTCTCCTCATGTTTCGCAACCTGTCCTGCGGGCGCTGAAAAAAAGATCCAGGGTTAATACACAGCCTAGGCTCTATAGGCATGTTGCTATAGCTATGGTGGGACCCCTTTGTTTACATACCAGTTTACAGAGACTAGGCTGTGTACTAACATCAGATTTTTCTTTAGCACACAATCAGTATTGACAGATAGATAGAGATGAGGAGATATAAACTTTTTTCGACAAAAAGCGGTTTTGACAAAAAGCATTCTCCAGAATCACTGACACCACCTTTAATGGGAAGCTTGAAATGCATCTAATTGTATCATTGTAAAGCATTCTGAGCTTTACTTCTTGTATTACAGAGGCTATGAAACTACATGTATTAAGCTATCATTATAAATAAATGTGTTAAGCTTTCCTAAGTCAGCTGTGCCGACCATCCAAGCACTTAGTAAAACCTGTCTTTCTTGTGGACATAACAACACAACTGTCACTTTGCTCCGGCTTCAACAGACTGAGAACATTTGTCACTAAAGAGGTTAATGTGCAGCAAACCCAAGTCAACCGCCGCTGTGTATATAATGTCAGTCGTTGTGTTTGTTTAAAATGTTTCCCAGGGTGAAATGGATCAAACAACCAACGGTGCATTTAACGGAAGCTATTACTCAATGGATGAATCTCTACAGGGTGGTGGTGACGTCGTGGAGAGAAGGAAGAGATGTGTGTGTGTGTGTGTGTGTGTGTGTGTGTTGTGGTGTACTTGTAAAACACACTTAGAAGTGAGGAAATGTTTGGAAAGTGAGGACATTTTGGGACAGCCCTTTATAGGGCTGTTTGCGTGTTAACACTAGGTTTTAAGGTTCAAGTATGAATTAGGTTTATGTTAGGGTTAGTGTAAGGGTTGGGGTTAAGCAATTAGTTTTGATGGTTAGGGTAAGGGTTAGGGAATGCAATATGTCAATAGGGTTAGAGTGTCCTCATAAGTATAGCTATACAAATGTCTCAGTGTGTGTGTGTGTGTGTGTGTGTGTGTGTGTGTGTGTGTGTGTGTGTGTGTGTGTGTGTGTGTGTGTGTGTGTGTGTGTGTGTGTGTGTGTGTGTGTGTGTGTGTGTGTGTGTGTGTGTGTGTGTGGTGTGGCGTGTGATTGAATGTTAATGAATGGGCCTTTGAAATTTGGAGAACTAACACACGAGATCAGAGGGAGAGGGAAGTTGGAGTCATTTTTCAAGCCATTTCACAAGCGAATATTCACTCAGTTCAACCCACACAGCAAACCGAGCATGACTGTGTATGTGTGTGTGTAGTGTGTGTGTGTGTGTGTGTGTGTGTGTGTGTGTTGTGGTGTGTGTGTGTGTGTGTGTGTGTGTGTGTGCGTGTGCAAACCGAGCGTGGCAATGAGGTTTACACATGGGACTTTAACATCAAAACAGTGGTTTCTCCTGTTACTACAAGCGGAGTCACTGGCGGCTTTGATTCACTCGAGCCACTTACTCAGACTGTGAGAAATTGTGAACATTACCAGACATTTCTCCTGCAGAAGTAGGCTACACACACACACACACACACACACACACACACACACACACACACACACACACACACACACACACACACACACACACACACACACACACAATGGGCAATTGTTTTGGAGAAGTTGCTTACTAATATTTGTCGTCAAAGGTTGCGTTTTTGGGGGCTTTTTTTCAAGTTTTTCACTTGTTTATTATTATGGGCCTGTTCATTATGTGTGAGACAGTAGAAGTGGTTTACATTTTTTCTAGTAAATTTTTTTCTATGTTTTGCATAATAAACTGCTGTGTAACCATATCATGTACCTAATTGTTTGGTTGCCAGTTGGTTTTTCTTCAACTTTGTTAAAAAGTTTAAAAGAGAAATGTTGCAAGTTGCAGTATTTTTTTAGAAATGGATGAAATACATCAAATACATCCAATCATATTAACTGATCAGCTCTATTTTTGAAGAAATGGTCAAGGCATTTATATACCTACATGAGGTTGCTTCTTTAGTGCTTGTTTTTATAGGATGCGACACTGGCAACACACTCACACAAACAGAGTGCTATTAGCATGTAGACCTACAACTGAGCAATTCTCCTCGTCATCCTGATGTGTCATAAAAACAGTTTTCCATGTTTTTTCCTCTCTCTCTCTCCCTCTACCTCTCTTCTCTGTCTCCCCCTCTCTTCTCTCTCTCTCTCTCTCTCTCTCTCCTCTCTCCTCTCTCTCTCGCTTTCCCTCTCTCTCTCTAGCTCTCTCTCTCCACTAGCTTGTTGTAAATGAATACCACATGTGTCCCAGGCCTCACAGTTAAAAGGAACGTTGGGATTTTTTAGCGTTCCTCGGTCCTGCGGCATTGCAGTGCAGTGCAGCTGACAGGCCGGCTCTCTCTCACACACACACACACACACACAGCACTAGAGCACTTCCTCTATCTGTATCATGACGCTGTCCTTGGAACACTAAGCATCTGACTTGCTGCAGTTCCTTTTCCCAGGAACACAGCGACTCCCTCTTCACATCACACACTCACACACACACACACACACACACACACACACACACACACACACACACTCACCACACACACACACGCACACACACACACACACGACACACACCTCACACACACACACACACACACACACACACACACACCACACACACACACACACACACACACACACACACACACACACACACACACACAACACACACACACACACACACACACACACACACACACACACACACACACACACACACACACACACAGTGACCTGCAAAGCTCAGCTCAGCCCCTGTGTGTGGGCCCAAATCTCTTATCCCAACTACAACTAACTCTCTAACTCACTGAGCATTGAGATAGTCAACAAAAACATGAGGATACATTATTTACTGCAGGAACTATTAAGTATTGAGCAGGATGTAAAGTAGCTTTGATGAACTTTCAGGTTTTATTTTGTTTCTAGCGCCCCCTTTGGAAAAAAGGTGGTACTGATTGTTTACGACACCAGCACTCACTGTCCTAATTAACTAACTAACTAACTAACTAACTACAAGGGATGTGGTGCCATGAGATGGTGCATTTTAGCATCATGTAGGATCATTTAAAGAAGCTACGGTGGCCTTCAAGGACAAGAATGTAAAGATGGCATAATGCTGATGAGGTGAAGATGTATTTAGTTATTTATTCTTTAGTAGAACAAAAACACAGCTTCACTACTGATGTGACCAGCAACACAACATGTTGACCCTGAAATAACTTTGCCCACAAACCACAGTTACACAGGTTTCATAATGCATTGGTGTCCTCTGCTGTGTGGTGTGTGTGTGTGTGTGTGTGTGTGTGTGTGTGTGTGTGTGTGTGTGTGTGTGTGTGTGTGTGTGTGTGTGTGTGTGTGTGTGAGTGTGTGTGTGTGTGTAGAACACTGTTTGAAGTTAGAAAGCTTCCTGAAAAGTTACTGTTTCACTGTTGTTGTTTACAGCAGCAGGGCCCACAGTTTGTTCTAGTGTTATTTTTGGTTCCAGGTGCCTCCAAAATAATTTAGTTTTGATTTATGATGATATAATTTTTCAATACTAAGAATTACACGTAGAGTAAATATGTTATGTAAACTAACTGCAGGCAATTCAAATGTAAACACATCCCTGTCCTCTTAAACTATACAGTGCACCTTTAAAGGAGGGTCTTCAGCTTGGTTGAATAGGATGAAGGCCCACTGCTATAGTTTCTAGTTGTTACACAGGGGATCGGGTCACTTTCAGCCTTTATTTCTTTGGCATTACTAATTAAATTCACTATGGGAAGAGACTACTCTTTTTCTCCTCTCTGCTCTTCCTTTCTTCTTAGCTGGACTTGTAACCCTACCCATGCTAGCTGAGACATACACCATTATCAGCCTATTGTAAAAAGTCTAAAATGATAAGGTAGGTCTGGTCATTTTCACTATTTCATAGACCATCTATCTTCATGTTTACATATTACATTTGTTCCATCAAACTGCACATTAAAACTTAATGTCCTCGGAAAAGTTCCCTTAACAAACCTTTACCCCCTAATATTAGCAGGTAAGATTTTTATATGAAAGCGAAATCTCAAAATTGACTCAATTAAGTAAGTGTAAAGTGTAAATGTGGCTCAGTTTGAAACGGGATAATTTGAAGATTTTGCGTGTTTCCGCCTCATATATTCATAGATTTTAAGGACATTGTAAGACTACACAAAACACAAAAGAAAAAGCAATGCCATACGGTACGTTCAGTTTGAAATCTACCGGTAAATGCTTCTCTGGTTCACAGGTAAAACTGTTTTTGTTTTTGAAAGTGATTATGGGTTTGTCATCCTGCCTTGTTTACTGTCATGTCTGTCTCTCCCTCTCCCTTTTTCCTTCTATTTCTCTCTCTCTCCCTTCCTCTCCCTCTCTATATCTGCCTCCATCTCTCCCTGTCTCCCTCCCTCCCTCTCTCTATCTCTCTCACTTTCCCCACTCCCCCCCTCTCCCTCCCTCCCTCCCTCTCTCTCTCCATCTCTCCCTCTCTCTCCCCCCTCTCCCTCCCTCCCTCCCTCTCCCTCTCCATCTCTCCCTCCCTCCTTCCCTGTCTCTCTCACTCTCCATCTCTTCCTCCCTCCCTCCCTCTCTCCCTCTCCCTCCCTCTCTCTGTCTCTCTCACTCTCCCAGTCACTCAAAGCACTTTCCTTGATGTGCAGAGGTTGACGGATGATGAGCGCTCTCTTGTGTGTCTCACATTATCATTTCACACAAAGACAGCTACAGATACCGTTAGCAGCAGCCAGAAGAAAACATGAAATTGAAAGAGGGTAAGAGAGAGAGAGAGAGAGACAGAGAGTGAGCGAGAGAGAGAAATAGATAGAGAGAGGGAGGGAGAGAGAGGAGGGAGAGGGAGGGAGAGAGAGGGAGAGAGAGAGAGCAAGAGAGATTGAGAGAGAGAGGGAGAGAAAGAGAAAGAAAAAAGGGGGACGGTTCCAAATCTCCCCAATCATAACAAATCAGTAGCTTCAACCTCCGGGCACCATGGGCTAAGCAGATTACTGTCATTTTCCAGCACTTGTCCCTTGTAGCCAACAGCCTCCAATTAGCGATTCCCGCTGTGCATATCTACCGCGCGCTGACGGGCAGCCACCGTGACAAGCAACGAGAAATTAGAAAAGTCCTGCGTGTTAATCTGCACACACACACACACACACACACACACACACACACACACACACACACACAGCACTAGAGTGCTCCTTTGCTCTGGCTATGTGTGTCAGCGTCAGAACACTGTGAGGGGGAAATACATATTCAAGGGAGGAGTCAGTATAGTACAGGGCAGAGGCAGCAAGCTAGAACAATGGCAATTAAGTCCACAAACAAACACCACTGTATTGCTGGTGTTGTTGGAGACAGCAGGTGAAGGCTGCAAGCAAAACTGAGGAAAGTGATTGAAGAGGAAGACTAAAGAGAAAGAGATCACGGCGATATATCTAGCATGTTACTAGGCCTATACCTTCAGCATAAATGCTATAATCAACTTTTTATATAAAGTAATAAAATGTACAAGAAATATATTAAACGTCTTCTGAAAAAATAAATCACGTTGGAAATGTGGGTAATTTAATTTGGGTAACAATATTTTACTTTATGCTTCTAACAGGTTGTAATTAATGACTCAAATAGTACATTTAAGGGTTGAGTCAGCTATTTTGGAGATTGCTTGTTGTCCAAATAACTTTTTGTCAAAATCAGTGAATACCTCCTCACAATCCACTACCTGTGTGTGCTGGAAAAAATATCTGGTGTTAACACTCCGCCAAGGCCTTGTTACTGATATATTCTAATAAACAAAAGGCTCAGACTGACTCACTGTAGATTAGGGGTGGGAAAAAAAAATCGATTCTCCGATGCATCGCGATTCTCTCTCGAACGATTCCGAATCGATTCAGATAAATTAATAATCGGAATAAAAAAATAAAAATAAAATAAAAATAAATAAATAAATCTGATTAGTTAATACTAGTATTTCCTGCGCCACTGCGCATGCACACCACACAAGTGCGAGTTGTTAAACGTGGTGACAAAAGGGCTGAGAGCAGCAAACCCATATGACCTGCACCAGCTTTGTTTCTGCTTACGTGTTTGCATAAGAGCTGAATTCCAAGGCATACTTTTTGCACAATGTGTTGAAATGACAGAAAATAATAGAAAATAAATCCTATAGAAACATGATTCACAAGAGTAGAAAGAACATTAAACTGAATCGGTTTAGTTTTCACATACTTCCATATTGTGTTGAAAGCTGCATTGATTATTGCACTGTTCATAGAAAGTCATATTTGTGACAAGAAAAGCTTTTTCTCTAATACAATATTAGAGAAGGCAATTCATCTGTTGATTGTCTTTAATGATCATCACAAAAGTAGGAAGTGATTAGCAAACTCTGAGAAGCAAACTCAGATGTGTATATAAATATAAAAAAATTGCATCGAGATGCATTGAGAATCGATTTTGAATCGAATCGTTGACCTCTGAATCGGAATCGAATCGAATCGTGAGGTGCCAGGAGATTCCCACCCGTACTGTAGATAGCAACAATACATGTACCTTATACTTTTCTTTGCACTGGCTTTGTTGTAGTTTTGCTTTCACACAGAATTGTATCTGTGTGCCACGTGTTGTGTGACAACCTTGTAACTCCAATGTCATTGAGCTGACTCATACATGCCATAGTCACACACTTAAAGCTGGGGTATGTGATTTCTGATTGGTCAAAGTTAACATACACTGTACGCTGTACACTTTGACCAATCAGAGCGAGGCTCCGATTCTCTGTTCTTATTGGCTGGCGGGACTGTCCATTCACTTTGGCACGACTTTGTTGGTGTGTAGAGCGTGTCAGGGAGGGACCATAGGGGAGGGACCAAAGAGAACAAGTGGAGCGGTTGAGGTATTTGGATTCAAATCTCTATCCCAATTGCCATTTTCTCCCCAAATCCTCCACCCCAGCTTTAAGGTAGAAAGGTAGTCACTTGGAGACGTACATGTATAAGAGCTTAAAGTTTATAGTAGTTTGATATAAAGATGGTCTCAGCGACTCTGGAGAATGATTGTTTTCAAAATCTGTGAATATTTCCTAATGATCCGCTATACCTGGCCATGCCCTGAAAAGAAATTCAGTGTTAATACACAGCCTTTGGTTCTGCAAACAGGCATGTTTCTAGCTTTGGAGGGCCCTTTTGTTTTCATACCCGTTTATAGGGACTAGGCTGTGCATTAAAAATAGAGTTTACAGTACAGTACAGAAAGGTAGCGGATCTTGAGGAGTTTTTCACTGATTTTGACAACAAGCGTTCTCCAGAATCATTGACTGCACCTTTTTCATTTTTCAAACATTTTCTAGATAACCAGGTCTCCACCTAAGACCGATCCAGTATGAATGAATTTTGTCCCTCACCTGTCTCTGTTGTGCCAGTTTGAATGGCAGCCCAGGACCAGGCCCAGCTTTGGGCTGCAGACACAGCGCTCCGGACTGTCCCATCTGTTGGTTCTGGAAGTGCAGGGTTCCAGAATGTGGAGGGTTCTGACCACTCGTCACCTGTTGCTGGGCAGAAGTCTTGTTGATGGAGTTGTTGGCCATGATCCCGGCCATGGGCTGTCCCGTAGAATGGGGCGCTTTGGGGCTGAAATGCAGCTGGGGTTTAGTGCTGAGAACCTTCATATCCAAGTGGTGAGATCCGTTGTGACCGTTTGACTTGAAGAGGCAGTTGTTGATGCCTTTAGTCTGGGGGCCGATTCTCTGCTGGCTCAGTTGGCCCGGGCTGGACACCTTGAAAAAAAAAAAAGAAATCAAATCAAACTTTAATTATAAAGCTATTTCAATACACAAAAAGATAACACAGCGTTCTTTAAAGGTGCTACGAGGAACTTTTAAATATTTTCTGAAACAGTATATTTTTTCCTCTGATGGTCATAAATGACATGTAACAGCAAACGAGACCATCGGTGCAAATAATGCTATTTTTCTATATTTCTTTCTTAATGCCTTTATCATGGGTACGCTCACCAGGAACAACAGCTGGCATGCTAAAAACACTTCCACTTTTGTCCAAAGGGGCCGCTAGAATCAACTAAAAATCAAAAGTTCCTCATAGCCAAAAAATACAGGTGAAAGTAAAATTATATAGTATAAATAAAAAGGAAAGAATTCATGAGACTAATATAAATAAATAAAAATTAAACTAACCTTGTCCTGGTTGAAAGCGCTGGTGGAGGAGTGCGTTGTCATGGCCGGAGCCCAGCTGTTGAGCCCTCCCGTTGGGTTAGCCTGGTGGTGGTGATGTAGCATCGAGCTAGGCTGCTGCTGATTCGCCGCCATTTGCTTCAGCTGCTCCGCGTGGGATATCTCCGGCCAGCAAGGCATGGTCGCTCTCTGGTGTCCCGCTTGAGCGTTACCCTTCTGCGATGTGGTCGTAGCATTCGTGCTAGCTAGCGTGAAAGATGGTCCCGCCGAGGCTGGTCTAAGCTGGGGCGAATTACAGTGAACCTGGCCATAATCTGGGGAGTGAACTTCCAACTTGATGGGTTTATCCATCGGGCTACACAAGCTAGCAGCTGCCCCGGCCGAGTTAGGACGTCCCAAATCCAAACCGAACGTGTCATCTTGTTTGAGCATTTTCTCCAGCTCCAGGTCATTCAACGTGGGCACTGTCTTTGTCAACTCGTCGAAAAGATCTTGTAAATCCGGGTCGATTTGAATCTGGTTGCCTTCCTCCTTGAAGTCGAAAATCATGTCTGCGTTCGACTGGCCGCAAGACTGGATTTCAATGGGTTCTTTTTTCATTTCTTTCAAAGTCATGTTGAATATGTCCGTGCCCACGCCATGGGGCATCATGCTGTAGTTCTTGCGTTGCATAGCAGCCATGTCGAGGAGCCCTGCATGGAGTGGGACTGGGTCAGGTTGTTGTTATGGTGACAGGGCCCGTGTAGAGGTTGCTAGGGTCCATACGGGAACGTTTAAAGTCCGGGCCGGGGAAACCGCAGGCGACTCCATTTTGTTTCTGCACGTGTGACGGAGCGTGTCCCTCGAGCTTCCGCCGTAAAGATCCTTGCAGCTGAAATACACAGGAGAATGGGATTTAGATAATAGACTTAAAAACATGGAAACAAATTACTTCAATACCTGTACCTCTGTATTGTCTAAACATTTGAATGTAATATCTGCCAATAATGTAATATTTTTGTTCAGTTTGTTGTGTTATAAAAGCAGACAATTAAAGGTAATTAGGTCATTCTGAGGAATGTTTGTTGGAAGAATTACTTTTTGTCAAAATCAATGAATATCTCCTCACAATCTTTCTACTATACCTATCTGTAGTGTGTGTGCGCTGAAAAAAATAATATTATCAATTGAAAGTTTTCTAAAATGGTATTCAAACAAAGTGAATGTAAAAAAGTGGGCCTGCTTTGTTTACATTCCCTTTGTAACGAAGTTTGATTTTCAAAAGTAGACATAAAAAAAAAAAATAACCTGACTTTTTTTTTTAAAGATTTTTTTTGGGGCATTTTCAAGCTTTATTAGATAGTACAGAGTTGAAATGGGGAGACAGAGAGAGAGGGGGGGATGACCTGCAGTAAAGGTCCACTAGTCAGATTTGTAACCCGCGACCATTGCAACAAAGGCCGGAGCCAATAAGGTACGCGCTCTATCCACTACGCCACGAAGCGCCCCTCATGAGCCATTTTAAACCACGGTGATAGTTCGGAGTGGAGGGGAGTCTGTCTGAGTTACATCTTAACATCCGGCTCAGAGTGTAACCATGTAAATTAATCCAATTTCACAATTTGCTCCGAGGCCTGCATATGCTGCGCAGCGCACACACACACACACACACACACACGACCAACTTGTGAAATTTAGGAAGATTACTTTAACTAATACACGTAACATAACAGCGGTGGCGTTTTCAATGGAATTTTTTCTAGATATCACTTCACATAACTATATAAGAGGCTGAGCACAGATATATTCATATAACACACACAAACCCTTGTATTTCTATCTTTTGAGGACCCTCATTGACATAATGCATTCCCTAGACCCCTTAACCCTAACCATCAAAACTAAATGACTAACCCCAACCCTTACTCTAACCTACTCAACCTAATTCATACCTGAACCTTAAAACCTAGTGTTAACCCTCAAACAGCCCTTTAAAGGCCTGTCTAAAACTAGTGTTAACCCTCAAACAGCCCTTTAAAGAAATGAGGCCTGGGCAAAATGTCCTCACTCTGGTGGCTAAAAGATAAAACTGGTCCTCACAAAGACGCCTGTACAAGTACACACACACACCACACACGCGCACACACACACACACACACACACACACACACACACACACACACACACACACACACGCACACGCACACGCACACGCACACGCACACGCACACGCGCACACGCAACGCGCACACGCACACGCACACCACACGCACACGCACACGCACACGCACACGCACACGCACAGCTTTCATGTTTCATTTTATATAAACCCTTGCATTGTAATGTTGAGGCAAACATTTCAAAAAATATGTTGATATCATATATAGTTTTGAGTGCAGTGGATGGGCTGTGAAGACACTTAGGAATCTGACACAGTTTCTAGACCGCAGAGAGAAGAATAGGTTTTTTTTTCCGCCCTCATTTGCATACATTAATTTTCCTCTTCCATTGTGCCTTCGTCTAATAGCAGAGGTTGCATTGTCCTTTGTGACCGAAATTCTGCTTAACATTCTGGTGCAGAGAACGACTTCCTTATATAAATATAGTTTTTTCAAGCACTGGTCAATTTCGAGATTTTTGTCTAATTGCTTCCATATCATGTCTTCTTTCATACTAGTATTTAAATAAAAGCTCCACAATGTAGTAGTGTTTATTTGACTAAACCTTGTCTGTTTGCGTCTGTATATTTCTCCTATACAACCATCTTTAACGGACATTGCCTCAACATTAATAATTTTTATTTTCAATACTCTCAACCAGACATCTCAACTTCTAAAGCACTTGCATCAACTAAACTTTCCATAAGCACATAAGCACTATTCTAAAAGGTTATTGCAGAAGCTGTATCCAAAATCTGTTCTGTAAAAACTTAAACATTGACCCTATTCACCTGCAATGTCTCGCCTTAAGGTAACGAAGCACGAAGCCAAGAACGCTCAACTCCATAACAATCCAGAAACTGAAGCAATAAAAACGATAATGACCGTTATCAAATGCAAAGCTAGACTATTTATATTTTCAGGAACAGATATTGTCACGTCAACAAAATAATGGTGTCTTCATGATCCCTATGACTCATCGACAACAAATCACTAAGAAATAAACGGTGGCAACCTCCGACACACTGCTGTACACACGTTAAAAAAGGGATTAATTGACCATCTTTTAACGGTGGAGTCAGTGATTCTGGAGAATATGTGTTGTCAATCCTTAAAAAAATCAAATCAGTGAATATCTCCTGTGATCGCTATCTGTCGTACTGTGTGCACGCTGAAATAGAAGCTGGTGTCAATACACAGCCTAGGCTCTGTAAACGGGCATGTTGCTATAGCTACATTGGGCCCGCTTTGTTTACATACCAGTTTACAGAGCCTAGGCTGTGTATTAACACCATATTTTTACACAGAAGGGACAGGTAGCGATCATGAGGGGGAGATATTCACTGATTTTGACAACAACAGCGTTTTCCAGAATTGCTGACTCCACCTTTAAATTAAAAACAATCCATTAGGACATAGTGTCTCACACACAACACACACACACACACACACACACACACACACACACACACACACACACACACACACACACACACACACACACACACACACACACACACACACACACACACACACACACACACAGACGTGCAGAGAGATTGTCAAATTAAAAGTGTGTATTAAAGAAGGCAATATGCATAAATGATTTGGCATCTCATCCATAAGGTTCAATCTTTAGCCAATTAATCAATATATCAATCTAATATCCATGATCCAAAAGCAGACAGACTGACTGTTTTGAATACCTTTGCAGATGTGTTTAGACTACCAGAGAAGAAATGGACAAGGCCACATCACTATCTCCCATTGTCACAGGCAGAGAGGAAAATGGAAAGCATGTCTGGTGTACACTGTCAATGAATAAGGAGACCTAACATTGTCTGTGTATTGGAATGCATCTTCTTTAAAAAAAAAAAATGTTTTAACTGTATCAGTAGCTGTGTATATCTGAATCTTAATGGCAGTGGGGGCGGGACCTGAACCTCTTCCCGCACTCGATAACACAAAGTAATATGTGTGAATATGCAAAGAGAAAATTGTGTATTGTGTGTAATTGTCCTGGAAGAATAATAATAAAAATAAATAAATAAAAATGATTCTTCAAACTCCTAATGCCTTCATGGAAACACAAAGGCCCTGTTTGTTCACCAACCATAGGAGCAGAGCAGAGCAGAGGAGAAGCATAGCAATTGAGCAGCAGTGGCCAGAGCCACAGCACAGCAGCACAAGCAAGGAATGAGCCCCTGGACCACGTGGGAACAAATGACATACACCCTACACACACACACACACACACACACACACACACACACACACACACACACACACACACACACACACCACACACACACACACACACACACACACACACACACACACACACACACACACACACACACACACACACACACACACACACACACACACACACACACACACACACACACACACACACACACCCCACACACACACACAACACACACACACACACACACACACACACACACACACACACACACACACACACACACACACACACACACACCACACACACACACACAGACGAACACACATTAGATTGAGATGATTCATACACAGCCAGAGGGTTTGGAGTGAATGCTGCAGCTCACCACATCTCCACTGTGTTTGTGTCTGTATTACTTCTGCTTAAGCTCTGTAACAATAACCCATGGATACATACGCACATGTTAACCAAGGCACACGCATCTCTGTGACTCAGCAAGACACCCCTATTAAAGCTAATAAGGGTTGTGTGTGTGGTGTGTGTGTGTGTGTGTGTGTGTGTGTGTGTGTGTGTGTGTGTGTGTTTGTTTGTGTGTGTAGTTGAACAACTTAAGAGTGAGACATTTTTGGAAAGTGAGGAAATTGTATGTCGATGAGTGTCCTCATAAGCCTTACACAAGTTTGTGTGTGTGTAGTGTGTGTGTGTGTGTGTGTGTGTGTGTGTGTGTGTGTGTGTGTGTGTGTGTGTGTGTGTGTGCTTGTGATGTGTGTGTATGTGTGTGTGTGTGTTGTGTGTTTTCCACATATTTAATGGATGTGGATGGATGACGATGGTACTGTTGAGGACCTTGTACTGAAAGTGGGAGGTAAATCTTATCATCAATCCTATTCAGAAGATCACACCAGTGGCTCTGCATGAATACATTTATAGCTAAAATATTAATGCAAAAAAGGCACAATATTTATTCTCAATTGGCCCAAAACAGTTTTAAACAAGTACTGTAGGTGCTATGGTCGTTCAAGGGGTAAAAGATTAGCTCAGTTCACTTTTATGGACGATAAATTAAAGTCGAAAATGCCGATGCTCGCAGATTAAACCCTACTTTGAAGTCAATATACTATGCCAGAAAAGAAAAAAACTCATAAGAAGAAATTCTTCACAGACACAGAGAGGAAGAAATAAGTCAGATGACGTAATGGCAGTCTGGCTGGATGATGCCAACTTGCTTAATAGGCAGAATTACCGAGACACGTACAATTTTAACTTTGGAAACTTTCCATAAATTCATCCAGAGTTCACTTCACTCACTCACTCACTGAGCTTCAAGACTTTACAGGCTATTAAACATTGTGTCCTCTTTTCAGACTATATACTGGACATCTGTTTTTCTCCAAAGGCCTGTAGTTGAAAGTTGAAAACAGGCCTTCCAGTGTGTGTGTGAGTAAGCCCATAGCAGAGGCCACTTTCTGGGGAAGACAGACGACAGCCACACTACTCATGGTTCAAGGCACTGTCTGAGAAATCACATCATGAATAATGTATTGGACACTGGATGTGTTGCAAAAAGCCATTGTAGGACAAGGTTGGCCTCACTGCTGCCATTTAAATAGGGGACTTATATAGTGAGGAGAGGCTCACAGTTCTACATTCAAAGACCCACTAAACTCAAAAAATCCTTGTTACTGTTTAATTTGGGGAGTTAATTAGTTGCATGATAGATAAGCATCTGAAAAGAGTTCTAGGCATATTTATCAATCCGAATGAAAGATATTGTTATTTATGTTTGATATTTTTTTTACAGAAATGCGGTTTAGATGAGGCGGGGCTATGCTCTGGTTCTAATGACACAGTAAGTATTTTGAACCAATCACAAATCACCAATCACCAATCAAAAGTTCTATAAAAGCAATGACTGTTGCCATGGAGACAGTTTGATATAGCCACGCCCACACAGTCCTGGGATAAAGCTGTTTTTTTGTACTAAGTTTTATTATAGGGGAAGGTGGGGTGATTTGTGCAACTTTTTACTCAAAGTGATTTTAAAGTGAGGCCTTGACAGTTATGTCTCCAACTCAAATATGTACATATATTTCAGGATGTTGTGCATCCCTGGCAATAAAAACTTTGGATCTGGAATAAACTGTTTAAGAAATATAGCTTTCGGAAAAAAAGTTGTCTTGTCGCACAAATCACCCCACGTCATTGTGTCACAATGACAAAGTCACCATCATCATCTTTCTGGCCATCTGAACTCTCATCAGTGGTGTCGTTAAGTGGAATTGAGATGTCACTCTCTTCTGAGCTACTGTAGACAATCACTTTCTTTTGGTGACCAGCGTATACAGCCATGCCACTGGCACAACTCTCAGAAATGTACTTTGCGCTAGTTGCTCCGTGCTTGTGGAACCAACTGCCACCTGACAAATGTGATTCCCCCTACATTTCTGCCTTTAAATCAAGGCTCAAAACCCATATGTACACCCTGGTGTTTCCTCCCCATTAACCTCTGCACTACTTACTTACCTCTGCACTACTATCTGTGTTTATGTGGATGTATGGGCTTTACGTCTTTTATTTTGGTTATTGTTATTTTACCTTCATTGTTTACCTACTGAATGCACTATGTACAGCACTTTGGACAGTGCAAACTGTCATAAATGTGCTTTTATAAATACATTTTACTTACTTACTTACTTATAACTCACCCAGGCCCTTGCGCACAAATCACCCCATCCCCAGAATTTTGGATAATAGGCATGATGCAGCAATTTAGGGTTGACATTGTGTTAACTATATAGACTCAAAGTGTAGCATACCAAAGCACTAAAACATGTGTCAAATGTTTTCAAACGTGTCTATAATTGTTCAGACACAATAATCAAAAAACCTTGATCATGGAAATTTTACTTTGAAAGGCAAAACACAGTTTTTTGAGCTTAAATGTGCTTATATCTTATTCCTTGTGTCTCCCTTCTTTACAGGATGAGTCAAATGGATGGCTCTTCTTAAATATGTGGTCACATTTCCAATTTCTTCCACGGTTTTCTAGAAACAAGGGGTTTTGCAACTTCCAAAATGCACAAATCACCCCACCTTCCCCTATTTATATAAAAAAAAAAAAATCTGATTTTCGTAAAAGCATATTGAGACACCCACCTTTAATATAATAAATATATTTTTTGCTAATTTAGACTATGGTTCCAGAAGCCTTAAGATGTTGTCAAGGTCATATCACTGTCGTAGAAATCCTCATACTACAAAAAAAAAATATATTATCCAACCAAGATCAAACATAATTCCTTTGACATTTTCAAACAAATAAAAAGGCCCATCCGATCGTGTTAAAATCTGTAAAGTATCACAGCAATACATTATAATGTCTGAGAGTTTGTATAATGAAAACTCAATAAAAGATATTGTTAAAAAAAAAAAAAAAAAAAAAAAAAAGGCCCATCGAAACGTTTTAAAATCTGTCTGAGTTTGTATAATGACAATTCAACATAAGGATATTTGTTAAAGAGAATTAAAAAACAAAAGGACCATCCCGCCTCCCCAGCCCTCAGTACCCAGTAGCAGTGCCCTCCTCTCTGGCCTGAAATCCTCATGACAGATCTCCAAGTGAATCTGAAAATAGATTTTTTGATTAACATTTAATGAGCTGAGAAGCTCTGCATCACTTTGAAAGTGACTCCTGCTTGCATGGCAGGCACAGACGTACTGTATGCATTATATACCGATCATATAGGAGATGAAAGACCCGCACTGCTTACATTAGTTTACCACCACCGGTATGACTGTGTGTGAATGAATAGAACCTGGATCCCATGTAAAGTTGTTGTCTATGTAAAGCGCTTTGAGTGCGAGAAAAGCGCTATATAAGTAAAATATATTATTATTATTATTACTATTACATTAGTTTACTATGTTGACAAAATATAATTCACCTACTATCTCTTAAATGCAATTGTTAATGTCTAATCTTGATGTATGTTATGCCCCAGTAAAGCACTTTGAATGGCCTTGTGTCTGAATTGTGCTATATAAATAAACTTGCCTTGCCTTGCCTTTAATGTCTAGGTTAGTAGTGGGCATAAACATTCCTAAACAACAATCTTTTAAAAAGGACATTATCTCAACATTAGTTTTTTTTCAATACTCTGAACCAAAAAAACTCAACTTCTAAAGCACTTACATGATACATCAACTGAAGTTTCCATAATCATTCTCAGCACTTTTCTGAAGGTTATTACAGAAGGATTTGTTCATGTGTTGTTAATTGTCTGATGTATGATGCATAACACACTACCACATTACTTCTTCAATACATGACGAAAAGGCATTTTTAAGACCTGCATGTAGTACTTTTTGATTTATTAAAATGAAAAAATGCTGTAATGCAGAAACTGTTCTGTAAAAACTGTGTACACTTATATGTTTAAGTAATTAAAAAAAGATTTTAAGTCTGGCTTTATCAAACATCTACATTTTAGTTTTTTAAAGAGATGCAACATTCGTTACATTTTGCCAAATTTGCATATTTATTCAAAGATTTCTTAAAAATGCAACAGAAATATATATTTTTTTATTGCAAGTAATCAACTAGCAATTTTTTTTTACATGCTGATATCTATACGTTAAATGTATTGCCCTATTCACCTGCAATGTCTCTCCTTTAATTA
>CM047508.1:3925911-3933411 GCA_026122265.1 Ammodytes dubius | reverse complement strand
TTCAGTCTGGGAACTTAGGCTTAAGGGTGTGGGAAGGTTAAGCATAAATCATGCTCAAACATTAAAGGATCCTTAAGAGTAAAGGCTTAGAAAATGAGACATTATCCATTGCTGTAGACACCAGATGTCATACAAACATGAAAATTAAATTCTGATAAGAGTAGGTAAAATAGGATAATAACAGAGCTGAAATCTGGGCTTTTAAGGTGAAGTAAGCGATTGGTTTATGTTAATATACTTGTTAAATTGCTCTATATTTATACAGTGATCACTTATATAGTATATAAAGATCCTTCCCAACGTCTGTTTTGATGGTTTTCATCATGTTTTATCGCACTTACGGATCTGAGATGATGCTAGATAACTCGCTGTTTGAAGACTACAGTGCATTAATGTGGTGACGTAGGGACGAGGGAGGGGACCGCTAACTGACAGGAAGTTAGCTTAAAGAACCATTTCACTTACAGCACCTTCAAGTGACCAGGAGCTACAGTATACAGTGTATTAGTTTCCATTGAGCTTTTTAGTTGAAGTTAAGTCTTCATTTAGTCAATTAACACACATGCAATGTACATGTTCGCTCACCCCTCCAACAACACACATGCAGTTCAGTTGTACAGAAGGGGGTCAGAGCGCAGGGTCAGCCATAGTACAGCGCCCCTGGAGCAGTTTGGGGTTAAGTGTCTTGCTCAAGGACACAATGGTAGAGATGGTGGGCACCGTAGATGTAATAGCAGCCACCACTAGTTTTTACTACTAACACCCTCCTGTCCGGTGCCGGGGATCCAACCACAGACCTCATGGTTACTGGTCGGCCCCTCTTTCCTCTAGGACATCCTTTCATGTTACACACACATGGTGTGCTTCCAGAAGACACTAATGTGAAAATGTGGCCAATAGATTAGATTGTCCTTAGACGTCATTGCATATGTATATACAAGACAATTTAGTTTGAGCAAATTGATGGACTCAGCAGCTTAGAAGCAACAATAACTAATATAAATTCTATATAAAACTATATACAGTAAAAGTATTATTGGGGCGCTCCGGTGGCGTAGTGGATAGAGCGTGTACCAAATTGACTCCGGCCTTTGTTGCAGTGGTCGCGGGTTTAAATCTGACCCGTGGACCTTTACTACAGGTCATCCCCCCCCTCTCTTTGTCTCCCCATTACAACTCTGTACTATCTAATAAAGCTTGAAAATGCAAAAAAAAAAAAAAAAAAAAAAGTATTATTAAGTGCATACAGTTTAAAGTCCAACTAGTCCTTCTCAGACTATATCTGGTAGACTGATTGTACCTTAAAAAAAATCCCTTTTCATGCAGACAGGTCTGAAAGCTCTGCTAGAATATGTTGTATACCCTTAAAAGGCCATTAACCCAGTCCCCCTACAACACACACCCACATTACAAGCACCTTTTTCCCAGCAACCGTCAAACACACACACACACACACACACACGCCTGCCTCCGGTCATGCCACAGGAAAAGTTCCCTTCCTGTTTTCAAAGAGGAGTCCTGTGGCATGCGGAGCGGCTTCCTGCTCTAAAGGCTCATTTCACCATCGGCCCAAACATCTGGCCTCAGCTTCACTTTGCAGCTGCAGCCACAGACACACACACACAACACACAGACACACAGACACACAGACACACAGACACACAGACACACACACACACACACACACACACACACACACACACACACACACACACACACACACACACACACACAGCCAACAGTGGCACTGAAGGGTTGAGCAATAACTATAGTACAGAGCCATTCCAGTCAAATATCTCTGGACACCCTGGAAAGAATAACTTGACTCTGGAACACTGGTCTAAAATAGCTGAACATCAATATATGATATCAAAGAAGTTGGGTGTTTTAAAGGTGCACTGTGTAACTTTCACTTTGCAGCTGCAACACACAGACAGACAGTCGACAGTGGCACTGAAGGGTTGAGCAATAACTAGTGCAGAGCCATTCCAGTAAAATGTATCTGGACACTTGAAAGAATGCCGTGCCTCTGGAAAACCTATCCCTTAGAAAATCTTCACTTCTCTGACACACCAAAAGTTACACAGTGCTCCTTTAAACGTTCTGCTTTACTCAGAATCTGCAGTAACTATCGATGACATACTCTTTCAAACAATGGACCATATTTAGTACTTATTGCTATTTGGATTATGAATTCCCTGACACTCCCTCACCAGCTCAGTGACTGCAGTGCCAAAGCAGAGTGCAATATGTGTCAATAATCTGATGGTGATTGCAGCAAAGTGCTCTTTAACAGCATTCTGTTGCCACAGTGATTTCCCAATGAAACAAGGATCCATTTAATATCCTGTGGGAAACCCTGGGCTTTGAGTGTGTGTGTGTGTGTGTGTGTGTGTGTGTGTGTGTGTTAATACTGTGTGTGCTAATGCAGCTCCACTCACTCAGCCAGGTCCTGATAAGCCTCGTGCTTTTAGAGAGAGCGCGGTAACACATTTAGTGTTTTAAAAACGCTTCAATGGAGAAAGCTCGGAAAAATCCACTAGTTTAGAAGAAAGCCATACTTGTTGAGTTTATTATCACTTTCTCTGCCTCTCTCTCTCTACCTCTCTCCTCTCTCTCTGCCTCTCTATCGCTCTATCACTTTCTCTGTCTCTCTTTCTCTCTGTCTCTCAGTCTCCCTATCTCTCTAACTTTATGTTGAATTAAGGTTTTCATGGATAACTTATTTTAAAGACTTTATGCACAATTAGTACTGTTTTGCTGTATTTGTGTTCAATAATGAAAAAAAAAGAGTGTTTGTAAAAATCTAAAATCTTTCTTTCTCTCATATATTAAAAACACACACACACACACACACACACACACACACACACACACACACACACACACACACACACACACACAACACACACACACACACACACACACACACACACACACACACACACACACACACACACACACACACACACACACACACACACACACACACACAACACACACACACACACACGCCGCGCATTAGGACAAGCTAGCAGTCACACTAATCTGCCCTCACACTCTCTAACAATCCTCAATCCTCTTGCTAGTTCAGTTAGAAAAGGGAAAACTGCTGTAGCTAAAGGATGTAAGAAGAAAAAATAAATGAGTGGGAAGCTTTGTGTTACTCCCACTCCTATCAGTCCTGACATTCCAAATAAGGTCTGTGCAGTCCGGAGCTCTCACAGGCTCCAACCAAAGGAAAAAGAGTGTGTGTGTGTGTGTGTGTGTGTGTGTGTGTGTGTGTGTGTGTGTGTGTGTGTGTGTGTGTGTGTGTGTGTGTGTGTGTGTGTGTGTGTGTGTGTGAACTTGTACAACTATTTTTGTGAGAACCAACTTGAGTTTTAGACCCTAGAGTGAGGACATTTTTGGAAAGTGAGAACATTTTGACCGCTTCACACTTCTCAAGGGCTGTTTGAGGGTTAACACTAGGTTTAAAGGTTCAGGTATGAATTAGGTTTATGTTAGGGTTAGTGTAAGGGTTGGGGTTGGGTATTTAGTTGTGATGGTTAGGGTTAGGGTAAGGGGCTAGAGGTAATGCATTATGTCAATGAATATCCACACAAGTATAGCCGTACAAACATGTGCTGTGTGTGTGTGTGTGGGTGTGTGTGTGTGTGTGCGTTCTTGCGTGTGTGTTGTGTGGCGTGGTGTGTGTGTGTGTGTGTGTGTGTGTGTGTACGTGTAGCGTTTAGGGGACCATGGTACTGGAAAGTATGTGACCTCTAAAAATGTATCATGGAGCCTGACGTTTCCCAGAAGGACCAAAACAAAACATCACATGACACCGATACATCTCAGATATTAGTTGATAAAGTCATGCTTGAAAAAACACACTCTCTAAACCACAATTCAAAATCACGAAAGCCTTGATTACAAAGTTGTGTGGCGAAAAAATTGGTTTTCACACTGTTAAAACGAGGGAAAATTCTTTGAATGAAGTTTGACAGAAATACATATAAATAAATAAAGCCAATGTGAATCGTCAGATAAAGCAGTGAGTCAAAAGTTGCACTAGATCATTTTGCTGGACATTACTGGTGCCAAAAGTTCTGCTCCAAATCTGATTTGAACTGAAATTCCAAAATAAGCATAAAACAAACTGTTAGATACTGTAACTGCATTATTGAAATTCATTCAACAAACTGGTATGTAAACAAAAGGGGGCCCAGCGTAGCTATAGCAACATGTTGTTTACAGAGCCTAGGCTTCTCTGTCATTGCCCCTAATAGAAATATTAGGCTAACAACTTACTCCGCTAACTTAAACCGAAGAAAGTAAAATAATCTAATCTCATTTACAAATGGCAAATCAAATAATCCCCACATTTCATTGCCATGGTTGCCTACACAGCATTCCCATAGCGATACTGAGTGAACCACAGTCTGTCTGGGCAAGTGGATTCTCTCTCTCTCTCTCTCTTTCTCTCTCTCTCTCTCTCTCACACACACACACACACACACACACACACACACACACACCCTGGCAGGGACAGTTCAAGGTTAGCAGCATGTCAGTGCACGCAGGAGCAAATCTGCTGTGTTTCTAAACAGGCTTTGAGAACCAAACGCTTCAGGTCTTTCTACATGTCGCAGCTGGGGTGTGTGTGTGTGTGTGCGTGTGTGGTGTGTGTGTGTTGTGGTGTGCTGTGTGGTGTGTGTGTGTGTGTGTGTGTGTGTGTGTGTGTGTGTGTGTGTGTGTGTGTGTGTTTGTGTGTGTGTTTGTGCGTGTGAGAGAGAGAGAGAGACACACAGAGACAGAGAGACACAGTGTGCACACTCAGGTAATCCGTCCAGGTGCAACATAACAACTTTCCCATGAGGTAACAGTCATTCATTCCGATGTGAGGGCATCGCTAAGCAACCGGTTGTGGTTTCAAACTGATTAAGAGGATTTGTGGAAAATTATATCTCCTTGAAATTCCATTTCATCCCAAAATAGACCGTAGGAATTAACCATGGAAACATACTATTATGTTGCTACTAATAGAAACTGAGTTACCACAACAGTTTAGTTTATTTGCAATACATGTTTAAAGGTGGAGTTGGCATTTTTCAGTATGTTTAAGTAAGTGTATAATCACTTGAAAGTAAAAGTTGTTGTCTCTTTTATCACCTTAGATTGAGCCATAGGAGTGGGTTAGGGTTGGCCATGTTTTTACAGCACAGAATAGATAAACTTAACGACCTTACACGTTTTATATATAGTGGGCGTCCTGGGGAAATGCACCTGTCGGAAGACGAATAAGAAGTACTAAATATAATAAATACATCTTCACCTCATCACTTGATATTGTGGAAAGACTTGAGGCAGTGGTGGTGGATGATGCCATCTTTAGTAACTAGCTTCTTGTCCTTGAAGGCCACTTGAAGGCCACTTCTGTAAATTCTAAAGGGCATACCAAAATTCTTACACACGTTCCTGTATCTTTTAATTAGTTTGTTGTAGTGTCTGCCTGGTTTTAAAACTAAATATACAGTCAACCCTCAAACTGTAGCAAAGAAAAAAAACTGCTCAAACGAGGCACTCAAAGACACATGGCTATCGTCACAACATCTGTTAAAAGGAGGAAGCTGATAATCTGGCAGTGTTCCCTTTGCCCTAGTGTGTAGGAATGGACTGTAGAATAACAATAACGCCACCGGATGGAGACTGTCATATGGCAGATAAACGTTCAGATCTCAGGAGATAGCGCAACTCGGAGAAATTACAAGTGGAAGTTCAAGTTAATCAATCTCTCATTTCCCAGTCTACACACATGTTCCCGGGGCTAGCATAAGTGTTGTTACTTTTTTGAAAATGTAACAAGTACACATGTTGGGATAATGGTGAATGCATTTAGGTCCACCCTCAAGTCTTTTTTCCATTTTTTTTTTTTTTTAATTTGTGACGCAGTTGTAGGAAAAGTAGGAAAAATATGTGCCAAAGTAACCTCATCCAATCCTGCATTTTAAAAGAGGCAGTAAGCTAGTCTGTAGAACGCTTGTTGTCAAAATCAGTGATATATCTCTCTACGATTCACTACCTGTCTGTACTGTGTATGTGGAAAAATCCAGTCTTAATACACAGCCTAGGCTTTGGAAACAGGTCTGTAAACAAAGGGGGCTCATCGTAGCTAGCAACACACCCCTTTTCAGAGCCTAGGCGGTGTATTAACACTGGATTTTATTTTCGTATGGACAGGAAGCAGATTGCGAGGAGATATTCACTTATTTATACAAAAAGTTATTTTGACAGCAAGCGTTCCCCAGTATCACTGACTCCACCTTTAAATCGGTGTTGTATTCGGTCACCTCTGTATGCTGTTAGTAGAAATGCCATTGAAACAAAAACCTTTAGTGCAATATGAAAAGAAAAAAATTGCGGATTGGGATATCACATTATACATTACGCTGCTATCAGCTTAAAGGTGCAGTCAGCAATTCTGGAGAGCGCTTGCTGTCAAAATCCCTTTTTGTCAAAATCAGTGAATATCTCCTCATGATCCACTACCTATCCGTACTCTGCCAATGCGGATTAGGATATCACATTTTACATTACACTGCTGTGAGCTTAAATTCCACTATGTAAGGTCAAGGTTATGAACATGGAACTACTGTATCTGCGTTTCAATCCACGGATATGTTATTAGGTCTGGCTGGAAGAAGAGATTATCCTGCTTGATTGTGTGGATTTCACAGCTGAACTGGCAACCCATCCCTTCACTGGACTAGACAGCTGTTTTTTTTTTTCACTGGTTTTCACTTCTTCAGGCAAAAAAACAGATGAGCTTGGTGATTGACTCAGCAGAGGCAGCAGGGTAGATTAGATGGGGAAAGTCCCTCTTTCCAAAGGCAGTTAATTCACTGGGCATCACAATGAGGACAAATAATGCATAACATAAGTGTCAGAATACTTCAACCATACGGAACCAGCGTTTTATCATTATAAAATCGCTATTATAATATAATGAATGAGGTTTTTCTTCCCTCAGTCTTCCCTTATCCATTTATTAGACCTGTTAATCCTAACCCTACATTTTTACCATGTATGATGTCAAAGATGGGACAATGTAGGGTTAGCCAGTGAGACCATAAAACACTCTTTCTGCCTTTCCTCAGGCTGGGATGAACCGATTTCTAAAATGGTTGCACATTTATACTACATATGTGTCAGAGTTCAATACACCTTCATATTTCTACCGGTGAAGTAGGTCTTTAATCAGTATATTGATAAGTTGTTCTGGTATAAAGTAGCAATGACGGAAAACACTAATAAGGCAATTAATATAGAAATATTATTTGTTTAAAAATCTATGGTCCCCAATGACTGTATTGCAGATAACAATTACAGTAACAGGGATAAACAGCCTCATTGATGTAATAATCATAATAAATAGGTATTATATAGTTGTATGTAGCTTTTCAAGAAACCCATGGACACCTTATAAAAGTACAGGGAGTACAAGTCCAAGCAAGGACT
>CM047508.1:3865911-3923411 GCA_026122265.1 Ammodytes dubius | reverse complement strand
TGCTTTGTTGCCGGATGTGGGAAAAACTTCCAATCGACTCTAAAAAAAGCCCCAGGAAGGAAGCTTGGGGGTGGGGTGGGCAGAGAGCAGCGAGGGGGGGGGGGGGGGGGGGGGGGGGGGGGGGGGGGGGGGGGTGAGGTAGAGAGGAATGTTCTCTCTTCACTCTCTTTTTTCTCTCTCCGTCTTAGTTGTCAAGCACACACACACAGAAACACACACACACACACACACACACACACACACACACACACACACACACACACACACACACACACACACACACACACACACACACACACACACACACACACACACACACACACACACACACATTAACCCCAATACTTTCTCACAATCGGCAATGGAAAGAATGCAGCATCACAGTTTTTTCTCTGTATGAAAAGGGCAAGAGAAACCAGCCTCTATTAGCTATGATCATTTACCAATGTTCTGTGTAACTAAGTGTGTCTTGTAAACCTATCTGGGCTGGGCATATTGTTTATGCATAACACAATAATACAATGAAATCAAAATCAATCAAATGATACCCATAGGATTTAATAGGCCATCCAGCCAACTACACATATCTGGTCTTGCAATCAGATTTAATCAGATCTATATCAGATTTAATACAGATATTTCTGCCTTTTGTGTTCTTAAAAGCATCTCCCAAGTAGTTCTAGGACTTTCCTCCTTAATTGCTTTAAGACATATCTTATCTTCTAGACGCACTCTTCACCACCTGGCTTTACCAGAAGGATTAAACATGATTTGTACTTTTTGAGGGTGATGAAAATGAGATACTTAGTAAGAGGCAAAAACAACGATTAAGTAGAATTAGGAACTATTTATGTAATACCGTGAGAGTGTGCAAGAAAACAAGAAGTTGAAATAGACAGTGTGTGCGTGTGTGTGTCTGTGTGTGTCTGTGTGTGTGGGGTGTGTGTGTGTGTGTGTTGTTGTGTTATGTGTGTGTGTTTAAATGCGTGTATCCATGTGTGTGTGTTTGTGTGGGTGTGGGTGTGTGTGTGTGCGTGCATGGTGTATGTGTGTGTGTGTGTGTGTGCGTGCATGGTGTGTGTGTGTGTAAGGTGGAGAGAGAGCAGGCGCCAGTGCATAGCGTAGCACCGTGACACCTCACCACAGCACAAACATTCCAGCTGCCACTTCTCAGGAGCATTGGCCAGAAACAAACCCATCTATGTTCCTCTAGTCAGACCCCTATCTCCAGCCCCAGACAGGATGGTCCCGCCACCGCAAATATTTGGTCTTTTTGACAGTGTGTGTGTGTGTGTGTGTGTGTGTGTGTGTGTGTGTGTGTGTGTGTGTGTGTGTGTGTGTGTGTGTGTGTGTGTGTGTTGTGTGTGTGTGTGTGTGTGTCTTTTTTGACAGTTGTGGGATTGCGTAGGCTTGATATATACATGCAGCACCAATTATACTGTACATTTTGTGAACTGTTGATAGCTAGAATACAGTATCTTGTTTGGTATTTAGTTATTTAAAATCACCATCATTGACTAAACAAGGATTTAGTGAGAACGCTTTCCACTTAAAAAGGGTGGGAAATGTCTCTGAAATTTTAACCATCAAGCCAAGACAATGTATGTCTATTTTACGTGATTGTGAAGGCTTGATAGATTTATTTATTTTGTTTTTTATTTCACATTTATATATATACAGTAAAGTCAGTAAGTAAAGTAGTACATACAGCACCGATAACCCACATTTTGTAAACTGTTGATAGCTAGAATGTAGTTTGGTATTTAGATGTTGAAATAATCAAAAACGACAAGGATGATTTTGTGGGAAAGGATTCCACTTCCACATAAGGCTGGGAAAGTCTTATATTTCAACCATTAAGGCGAGACACTTGGAAGATGTTTTTTCAAGCACTGGTCAATTTTGAGATTCTTGTCTATTTTGTTTCCATAACATGTCTTCATTCATACTAGTGTAAATGAAAGGTCCAACATGTACATTTAAGTGTTATTTGACTAAACCTTGTCTGTTTGCATCTGTATATTTCTCTTATCCAACCATTTACAGCCATTATCTCACCATTAGTTTTTTTTCCCAATACTCTGAACCAAACAAATTATACTTCTAAAGCACTTACATTAACTAAGCTTTCCATAATCATTATCAGAACTTTCTGAAGGTTTTTACAGCAGGATGTGTTCATATTAGGGCTGTCAAATTAACGCGTTAATTTCGATTAATTAATCACAGAAAAATTAACGCGATTAAAAAAAATTAACGCAGATTAATCGCACTTCTATAATGCCCTTTGACCCGGTGCAAAAGTGGTGCGCAGCTCGGTGAGCTGCACCTGTAGCTTGCATCATGGCTTGCATACACAGCCCGCACGGGTGAAAGGGAGAAAAGTAAAGAGAGAAGCAGAGGAAAGGGCGGGGCCGAGGGCTCTATGGACGGAAGGGATGCTTTGGGCAAATAAGCATGAAGGTAGGAAGACATCTTACTTTATTCTCTGCAGTGTCTGTGCATTATTGATTTAGTGGGTGCAACAATATAGGTTCAAAACAGTATCTCTCAATCTTCCTCCGTGTGTCTCCATTTTGTTTACTAGCTGTCTCGTCTCCCGCGTAAACGGACACCCTATGTGTGGTGTGTGTGGTCAATATTTTTGCCTATGAGTACGACGATGAATCGGCATAGGCATATGTGGAAGTGCAGCGCTGTCTGTTGTGGAGACAGAAGTTACGAGAGACAGAGAGAGAGAGAGAGAGAGAGAGAGAGAGAGAGAGGAGAGAGAGAGAAAAACAAACTGTAGCAGGCTATACAGCTGTTTATAAACAGGTATAAAAGTGTCATAAAAGTATGCGATTAATTTAGATTAATTAATCACAGAGCCTGTAATTAATTAGATACATGTTTTAATCGCTTGACAGTCCTAGTTCATATGTTGTTAACTGTCTAATTAATGATACATTTTGTCCTTAAAAACATGCAAGAAAATGAATTTTTAAGACCTGTACATGGTATTTTCTGGCCAATGAATAGGCTACATCTGTAGCAAGTTGAAACAGTCTAGAATATAAACAACATTTTATGAAGGTGAAGCATGATGGGAACACACTCAGGATGTCAGAGCTAAATTGTGATTGATGTTTTGAACCTGGCAGTTTGACTTATCTTTGTGCCTTTGTTTTCTCCTTGAGTTCCTTCCAAACCATATGCTGGTCTGAGCAATGTTTCTTGCCCAGTCTGACTACTTTATAGCAATTCCACATTGCCAAATATCAGCTATTATCTTATCTAGGCCTATATCTATATCTATATATTTTTTTTACAATATTATTAAAACCAACTCTTTTCCAGATATTCACTGATTTTGACCCCAAAAAATATGAGCATTCTCCAGAATAACTGACCACCTTTAAATGGTCCAATTGACCTAAATCATGAATTCCTTCTCAATGACAGTGCCAGTGGCTGCAGCTCTAACTAAGGCAGCAGCAAGTTGACAGCCCTGGCCAAACACCGCAACCGCACCGGACAAACAGATTTTTGGAGGAGAAAATTTGACGCGGTTGCCAATCATAGAAATACATACTATACTAGATATTTAAAATTAAAAAGTGGCGCCTTTACTCAGTTGGAAAGCTCCCCTCCCGGCCGGCCAGCAGCAACCCGGTTCGATTCCACCCCGTCGTCCCGCATGTCACTCCTCTCTGCCATTTCACCTCGTCTCTGCCTTCAAAAGCATAAAAAATGCCCAAAAAATATATAAAAAAAAAAGTTAAATCGGGAAAGCGAATTTTTCAGTTCATCCATTCACCTAATTAAATTAATTTAAATTGTTTGGTAAATGTTACATTTTGTCCGTTTAAAAAAACAAACAAACACCAATATCGTCTACAGAGGTTTTGTTTCAAACCATACATATAATAGGATATACTAGTATTATCATATACTATTTTACTATGAATGCTTATATTAGACAATGGGTGAACATTCAACCATAGCTATTGTCACTGACGAGACAGAGAAAGTGGTTTGCATATCAAACATTTTTCATCATAAGAAACGAAGGAGGATAGGATATGTCAAGGACTATTGAAAAAAAAAAAGTATTATAATGTTGGCCTACACTTGGGCGAATTTGCTATTAGTTACTGACATTCCTTTCTAAAGCAATGTAACATACATATTTTCATACATGCAAACACTTTCTATGTCAACTACATCTGTGACACTCAGTTTGCAAGTATTTCACATCTAACATATTCCCTCATGGATAACTGTAGCAGAAAAAAAACAAAAAAACAAAACAGAACAGAACATTACCACAATGCAAATGGAGTTGAACTATGACTTAAACCCAAGAATACAGGGAACGAGCGGGAAGAGAGAGAGAGGAGGGACAGAGAGAGACAGAGAGAGAGAGAGAGAAGCACTCTCTCTCTCTGTCTCTCTCTGCTATACTCTGAGAGCCTGGGAACTTGGTCAGCTTTTGGCCAGGCTCTGAGAAATATCCTGAGCTGTAATGTAAACATGTCTGAACTCTGATCCAACATAGCCCCCCCCCCCCCCCCCCCCCCCACACACACACACACACTCTCTCTTTAACCCAACAGGCATTCTGTGTAAAGGGGCTTTTTCACCAGTGACATCACAAGCCCACTTTCTTTCTCATTTCCTGAAGCGGGGTAGTGACCCTCGGGAGGAGAGAGGCACGTTTGAAGTCCTGCAAAATAAAGAGCTGCTTTTTTTTTCCAACTGAACCCCGATTGTTCCCCTAGCAGAAAAGCAAGATGTGTAGGCTTGTGAATGGGTTTGTGTCTGATAAATACAGAAGTTCTTGCAGTGAAGCTAAAATGCCTTCATGTGTAATCAATACAACTATTCCATCTTTGACAATGTTATGAATTTGAAACTTTTATCTATCCACCTATCCATCCATCGTCTGTCTGTCTATCTATCCACCTATCCATCCATCCGTCTGTCTGTCTATCTATCCACCTATCCATCCATCCGTCTGTCTGTCTATCTATCCATCTATCCATCCACCCACACACCGAGGTCTCCTATAGCAACAGTATTCATGCGATCTGTTTACAGCAACAAGCAGGAAGCTGTGGGCCGTATCAGGTGACTGATGGTCAGATAAGTGTGAGAGCAGTTAGAGATAAGCTCCTGTGTATCTCAGTATCACAACCGTCAGCACTTCAACTCAAACTCAACCGTTAGTGCACAATACGAACACCAAGGCTCAATCCCAATTCACCCCTTAGCCCTACCCCTTAGCCCTACCCCTCCGAATTGCGCGTTCACGTGAAGGGGTAGGGCTGTCCCATTCCATCTGGCATCGAGGCGGAGGGCTAAGGGGGAGGGCTATGTGGCCCTTCAAACGGAGATATTCCAGACCCACACTCCAAACGGAGGGCTATGAGATATTTCCCAGAATACCCTGCGAATCACCGTCATTACCATGGAAACCAACATGGAAACCAAAGAGACTCACAAATGTAAGTATATATATATAGGTAATTTCTCCGTTAATAACGATTAATAAAGATTTACAAGTCCGTTTTATAACACGTAAGACCACTAGGTGGCACCCCCGTTGTAATGTGTAATTAATGTGGGAGAAGAAGAGCTTGTAGGCTACCTCTCCGCGATGCAGTCTATAGGCCTACTATACTGAGCATGGATGATACCGAGTGAAGCAATTATCCGTTTTGTTTCGTTTACAGAGTTGGCGTAGAAACCACAGGATTATACTCGTCGACGCTTGTTTTATATAGATATCGCCTTAAATACCTAGATTGTTATGGTTGATGTGTAGGCTATAGTAGGTGATCTGGGGTAACATCCCTGTCAAGTTGCTAGCTGCTTCCCGACCATAACACACCAGCCAACGTTAAGCCGTTATAACGTTTTCAATAATGTATGCATTTAAAATCACACACGATACAACAAAATGTTTATAGTCGCAAAGTATCCAGTTTAGATGGTATTATCGGTCTGTCTGACAGCTGTGAGGAGCTTGGTCAGATTCACGTAACTTCACTTGTGCATCGAATAATAACAAACAAACAAATTAACGTCAACGATATGTATGCTCCATGGAGAGCCAGCAGGGATGTCCTGCTATTTAGGGATAATAATGTTACAGCATTGGTTAATTTGAGCTCTCTACAATGATATTTCCTTGTAATTACTCATGCAGGGACTCCAGATGAGACTCGAAAACTCATCCGGTTCCGTGCCGAAAATGAGCAGCGTTTTCTCCGATCAAAAAGTGCAGCTAGATCACTTTGGGAGTGAGTAATTTGTTTGAAGGTTACCTGATAGCATACACATGTCTGGGTGTTTTTTTTGTTGTTGTTCACAATCATTACCCTGCATATGTGTTATGATACAGGACATTGATCAAAGAACTTGGCCTGGAGGGCAAACTAAATCCCCAACAGGCCTCCAAAAAATGGGAAAATCTAAAAAAAAAATACAAGGTAAGCAGAGAGCAGTGTGGTTGTAGTTAAGGAGATGTATATCCCACTTTTTAGTGCGGTTTAGTGAGGCTATACATAATATTAACATAACATAAAAGTGTTATTATTGCAACACCTATCATACAAGAAATACAGCCAAAAGCTATACACAAGTAAACTGTTAAATTATTAGATTTTCTGAGTTATAACATAATTAATTTCCATGTGTTTCTGTATGGTTATTGCAGGAACTGAAAACTCCCCGAACAGGGTCAGGGACAGACGCAGGGGAGGTCACTGCTGCCACATGGCAGTATTACGAAGTTATGAATGAGGTGTTGGGTGCCAGGCCATCGATTGACCCTCCTGTGGTGGTGGCATCGTTTGGGGAATCAGGGATCCAATTACTCTTCTCATGGTGAGATTTATAGATGATCTACGGTCATATTATATCTGCTTTTGATACCATGCATTATCTTAAAGCGATAGGTGCAAGGGGGGTCATAAAAAGAGAGATCGCGATTATATATATTTTCAAAAATATGCTGCGCTAGTATATATCACATATTACCTAGTTCTGTAATCTAATTCCTTCTCAATTGTTTTTATCTTTCAGGAGATTGTGGAGCCCACCTCTTCGGACACATCTGATTCCTCCTTTGTGTCAGCTGCTAGTGTCACCCCAACCCCTCCAACCCCTCCAGTAAAAAAGAGGAAGAGGAGTGTCTTCGATTTCCTAGAAGCGGAGGCCGCTAAGGAGCAAAAGCGCCATGAGGAGAGTGAGGCCAAAACAGAAAGGTTCTTGGCTCTGTTCGAGAAATTAATCGATAAATTATAATATAATATTTTTACTTTTTGTGTTTACATTTTCATTGCACTATTATGTTGTCCTAATGTTATTTTAAGAGTATATAAATTCAAATATTTGTTAGGCAACAAGAATGAAGTAGGACTACCACTGCAAATACGTTTTTTTAAATAGTTTCAAATAACATATATACATACACAAAATTATTTATAAGCTTTACAGGGCTTAAACACCTGAAATTAGAGCAGCTATTCTGTCCCTTGTGGCATTCTTGGAGCTCTCATTTGCAGCAAGTGCCACATCCTCATCAACCAACAAACTGTACTGCAAAATATTAGTTTGAAAAGATTTGTATTACAAAAATAAAAAAACAATGATGGTCGAAAAACAATTACACATCTGGCAAATAAATAAATGGGTTTCCAAACTGTGTAGCACCTTTGCAAATTATTAGTTTGAAAAGATTTAAATTACAAAAACTACCAATAAAAATGATTTGAATTACATAAAATATACAAATATTAAGGTCGAAAAACAATTACACATCTGGCAAATAAATAAATGGGTTTCCAAACTATGTATAGCACCTATCATCAACAACAATAACAACAATTTACAGGTAGCTGGTGACCAAGGCAGCCAGTCTGTCCCTTGTGGCATTCCCTGATCGCTCCTCATCCGCTAGGGCCTCGCGGGGAACCTGGGGGTCGAGGATATCAACTGTGTCCTCATCTGGCTCGAGCATGTCCCCGTTATCGAGGCACACATTGTGCAAAAAGGCACACGAGGCAATCACCAGTGGTGCAAATGTGGGATTCACCTCTAATGCTTTAAACAATGTTGACCTCCATCTGGTTTTCATGATTCCAAAAGCTCTTTCTATTACACTTCGACCCCTTGATTGAAAATAATTAAAACGCTCCTGTATTTGTCCATTGATTGGTTCTTTGTAAGGTGTGATGATGCTCACTGGTGTCTCCAAACAGGGGTAGCCACTGTCACCAAGGAGGAGGTAGCCGGGAGGAGGGTAGCATCTTGATCTAAAGAAGCTGCTGTTCTTCAAGACACGTGTGTCGTGCACTGAACCAGGGTATCCGACAAAGATGTCCAGGAACCTGGTTTTTGAATCGCAGATGGCCTGCATGTTTATGGAATAAAATCCCTTGTAGTTTAGGTAGTCGATACGATTATGTGCAGGGGGTTTAATTCTGATGTGGCTGCCATCTATGGCACCCACAACATGTAAAAAAGCAGGATTGCCCGTTAACTGAACAAACCCTCACCCGTATTGCGTGTGTAGGTGTTTGTGTGCTGTTTGTCCTTTTAACATTTAACTTGATTCTTCTTTTCAGCCCCAACCCAACAATGGCGGAGCAGGTAAAAATCCTTCCCAATGTCTGTTTTGATGGTTTTTATCATGTTTTACTCAGCCTTTAAATAAAGATTAAAAAAAAAATCTGTGCAAGTCTGAATTTGTCATTATACAATGTATTTTGTTATACCTTCAGAATTTGTATCAACTTTATTTTACACAGTGTATTATATACAGCTCTGGAAATAAATTAAGAGACCACTCCAAATGTTCAGTGTCTCTCGTTTTACTATGTATAGGCATATGTTTCAGTAGAATGAACATTATGGTTTACAACAGATTGTTATCATTGATACCTTATTCACCAATGTAGCTAATAGTTACATTCCTAAGATAAACAGAACAAAAATTCTGGAGACAAGATATTAGTTTGAAAAGATTTGTATTATAAAAAAAATATATATTGACTTTCGAAAAAACATTTACAAGTCTGGCAAAATAAATCAAAATGTTTCCAAACTGTGCAGAGCACCTATGCAAAATTTTAGTTTGAAAAGATTTATATTACAAAAATAGAACTGATTTGAATTACATAAAATATACAAATATTAAGGCTGAAAAACATTTACAAGTCTGGCAAATGAATCAAAAAGCTTCCAAACTGTGCAGAGTACCTATTCAAAATATTAGTTTGAAAAGATTTATATTACAAAAATAGAACTGATTTGAATCACATAAAATATACAAATATTAGGGCTGAAAAACATTTACAAGTCTGGCAAATAAATCAAAAAGCTTCCAAACTGTATAAACATAAACAACAACTATTTACAGAACAACAAGCAAACTTTCTCTGTCAAACAAAGCTGGTGACCAAGGCCGCCAGTCTGTCCCTAGAGGCATTGCCGGACCTTTCCTCACCCGCTAGGGGCTCGCGGGGACCTTGGGGTCGAGGATGTCCAGAGCCAGGGTGCAACAATATAGGTTCAAAACAGTATCTCTCAATCTTCCTCCGTGTGTCTCAATTTTGTTTGCTAGCTGTCTCGTCTCCCGCGTAAACGGACACCCTATGTGTGTGTGTGTGTGTGTGTGTGTGTGTGTGTGTGTGTCAATATTTTTGCCTATGAGTACGACGATGGTGAATGAATCGGCATAGGCATCTGTGGAAGTGCATCGCTGTCTGTTGTGGAGACAGAAGTTACGAGAGACGGAGAGAGAGAGAGAGAGAGAGAGAGAGAGAGAGAGAGAGAGAGAGAGAGAGAGAGAGAGAGAGAAACAAACTGTAGCAGGCTATACAGCTGTTTATAAACAGGTATAAAAGTGTCATAAAAGTATGCGATTAATTTAGATTAATTAATCACAGAGCCTGTAATTAATTAGATACATGTTTTTAATCGCTTGACAGCCCTAGTTCATATGTTGTTAACTGTCTAATTAATGATACATGTTGTCCTTAAAAACATGCAAGAAAATGAATTTCTAAGACCTGTACATGGTATTTTCTGGCCAATGAATAGGCTACATCTAACACGTTGAAACAGTCTAGAATATAAACAACATTTTTTGAAGGTGAAGCATGAAGGGAACACACTCAGGATGTCAGAGCTAAATTGTGATTGATGTTTTGAACCTGACAGTTTGACTTATCTTTGTGCCTTTGTTTTCTCCTTGAGTTCCTTCCAAACCAGTCAATGAACAATGTTTCTTGCCCAGTCTGACTACTTTATAGCAATTCCCACATTCCCAAATATCAGCTATTATCTTATCTAGGCCTATATCTATATCTATATTTGTTTTTACAATATTATTAAAACCAACTCTTTTCCAGATATTCACTGATTTTGACCCCAAAAAATATGAGCATTCTCCAGAATAACTGGCCACCTTTAAATGGTCCAATTGACCTAAATCATGAATTCCTTCTCAATGCCAGTGAGCTGCAGCTCTAACTAAGGCAGCAGCAAGTTGACAGCCCTGGCCAAACACCGCAACCGCACCGGACAAACAGATTTTTGGCGGAGAAAATTTGACGCGGTCGTCAATCATAGAAATACATACTATACTAGATACTTAAAAAGTTAAAAAGTCGGGGAAAGTCGAATTTTTCAGTTTCCATTCCCATTCACCTATATGTAAATTATAATTTAAATTGTTTGGTAAATGTTACATTTTGTCCGTTTAAAAAAACAAACAAACACCAATATCGTCTACAGAGGTTTTGTTTCAAACCATACATAGTATACTAGGATATACTAGTATTATCATATACTATTTACTGTACTATGAATGCATTGCTTGTATTAGACAATGGGTGAACATTCAACCATAGCTATTGTCACTGACGAGACAGAGAAAGTGGTTTGCATATCAAACATTTTTCATCATAAGAAACAAAGGAGGATAGGATATGTCAAGGACTATTGAAAAAAAAAAGTATTATAATGTTGGCCTACACTTGGGCAGAATTTGCTATTAGTTCCTGACATTCCTTTCTAAAGCAATGTAACATACATATTTTCATACACGCAAACACTTTCTATGTCAACTACATTTGTGACACTCAGTTTGCAAGTATTTCACATCTAACATATTCCCTCATGGATAACTGTAGCAGAAAAAAACAAAAAAACTGAACAGAACAGAACATTACCACAATGCAAATGGAGTTGAACTATGACTTAAACCCAAGAATACAGGGAACGAGCGGGAAGAGAGAGAGAGGGAGGGACAGAGAGAGACAGAGAGAGACAGAGAGAGAGAGAGAAGCACTCTCTCTCTCTGCTATACTCTGAGAGCCTGGGAACTTGGTCAGCTTTTGGCCAGGCTCTGAGAAATATCCTGAGCTGTAATGTAAACATGTCTGAACTCTGATCCAACATAGCCCCCCCCAACCCCCCCCCCCCCCCCCCACACACACACACACACACACACACACACACACTCTCTCTCTCTTTAACCCAACAGGCATTCTGTGTAAAGGGGCTTTTTCACCAGTGACATCACGAGCCCACTTTCTTTCTCATTTCCTGAAGCGGGGTAGTGACCCTCGGGAGGAGAGAGGCACGTTTGAAGTCCTGCAGAATAAAGAGCTGCTTTTTTTTCCAACTGAACCCCGATTGTTCCCTAGCAGAAAAGCAAGATGTGTAGTAGGCTTGTGAATGGGTTTGTGTCTGATAAATACAGAAGTTCTTGCAGTGAAGCTAAAATGCCTTCATGTGTAATCAATACAACTATTCCATCTTTGACAATGTTATGAATTTGAAACTTTTATCTATCCACCTATCCATCCGTCTGTCTATCTATCCACCTATCCATCCATCCGTCTGTCTGTCTGTCTGTCTATCTATCCACCTATCCATCCATCCATCCGTCTGTCTGTCTATCCATCCATCCATCCGTCTGTCTGTCTATCTATCCATCTATCCATCCATCCACACCGAGGTCTCCTATAGCAACAGTGTTCATGCGATCTGTTTACAGCAACAAGCAGGAAGCTGTGGGCCGTATCAGGTGACTGATGGTCAGATAAGTGTGAGAGCAGTTAGAGATAAGCTCCTGTGTATCTCAGTATCACAACCGTCAGCACTTCAACTCAGACTCAACCGTTAGTGCACAATACGAACACTAAGTACACACAGAAAAGCATTAAAGGTGGAGTCAGTGATTCTGGAGAACGCTTGTTGTCAAATCACTTTTTCGTCAAAATTCAGTGAATATCTCCTCAAGATCCGCTACCTGTCTGGATTGTGTGTACGCTGAAAGAAAAAGACAGTGTTAATACACAGCCTATGCTCTGATAGAACTGGTATGTAAAAAAGGGAATGTAAACAAAGGGTAGCCACCATAGCTAGCAACATGCCCGTTTACAGAGCCTAGGCTGTGTATTACGACTGCACTTTTTTTTCAGCACACACAGTATGGACAGATAGCGGATCGTGAGGCAATATTCACTGATTTTGACAAAAAAAAAAATTGACAACCAGCATTCTCCAGAATCACTGACTCCACCTTTAATAGTGGCGTCTATTTCCTTAGTCATAAACAAGGCAGCAAACAACAAGGACAACGTGTGTTTAAAAACATGCATTTTGTCCCCTCCATTCACCTTCAGAACACTGCTCATAAAATACACCTGAACATTGTGGTTCCCACAGGGGTCCAGTTTCAGCTCGGGGTAGCAACGCTCTGGTGGAATGACACTCCAAGACAAAACTCTAGTCTCCACCCTCCTTATCCCTCAGACACACAGGCACACACACACACAGCTATACTTGTGAGGAAATTCATTGACATAATACATTCCCTAGTCCCTAACCTAAACCTAATTCATACATGAACCTTAAAACCTAGTCTTAACCCTGAGAACTGTGAGTGAGAACTGGCCAAAATGTCCTCACTTTCCAAAAATGTCCTCACTCGTATGGTTTAAAACTCAAATTGGTTCTCACAAAAATAGTTATTGAAGTACACACACACACACACACACACACACACACACACACACACACACACACACACACACACACACACACAAGCCCTCTCTTCAATTAAGTCAAGCAGGAAAAACCTGACAAACCTCAAAGAGCTCTCTCAGCGAAAGGAATCGCATCAGGCATGAGCGGATACCTCCACACGGCCCCTCTCTCTGAAGACACACATGTACATAAACACGGACCATTCTCGCCGAGTGATCGCCCCTAGCCTCAAATATTTTCTCAAATTTAAATTCTAGATGATGAAAATCCTTGAAATAAATATGTTTACCTCTTGTCAAATATATATTTAATAGCCAAGATGGAGCATGTATAAAAAAAATATATATTAGTCCTCCAAAAATATTCCCTATTGGGTTCACTATTACAGTTAGGATTTATTTGTGTGTCTCGAAGTCCAAATAAATGCTCGAAATTTAAATTCAAAACGTGCCGGTAACAAAGGAAAGCTACGCTGAAAGCACACATCAACAACAAAGGCATACAGTGGGGACCAGCTAATCCAAACCCCTGGGACAGACTGTGGAAGTATTTCAACCTTAGTGAAGTGTTCGGCGGAATGGAACCCTGTGTAGTATAGACGGGTAATTCATATTCAAAACATGAAACGAGTCTCCGCGCATATTCACAAGAGAGGCCATTGCAGCAGGGTGTAGCTTTCACTTGGAAATTAGAACGAATGTGAAGCATTTTTGTTGGGACTCATTTTTAATATTTTGTAAAGGGGTCAGATTGCAGGTTAGAGTTTCATGTAAATATAAGGTGTCAACATAATGTAAGGTTCCACCAAAGTCATATTTTATTGACTATTCTGTATAGTGTTATCAATAAAAAGATTCATAGTGGTATAAACCAAAGAGAATGTATTCAAGTTTGCTTACATTTTAGACCAACAGCCCAAAAGATAAAATGTTCTTGTAACATAAAACTGAGAATTGCAACAAAATAATCTCAAATTTGAAAATATATACTTACAAATGTTGATATGTATGCATGATAAATGAAAAAAATCTATCCAACTCCAGTGGATCAGCTATATAACTAAGCTATTGTTTCAGTTAAAAACACACTTTGCTACTTGCTTGTTTTCATCATGTAGAGGATAAACAATGCCAAACACATAATCATGACCCCGTTATTCATTAAGTAAATTCAGCATAAATTAGCCGATTGTGCACAACACAACCTGCACCACCAGGGACAAGTTGTAGCAAGGTTGATGCTGATTATGTATTTTCCACAAAGTTAACGCTGTGTTTGAAGGTAAAGCTGTTACCTTGCAGCCAAGGACACAACCATGTGTCTAAGGTAGAGACACTGCTGGTGAAAGGGTTTAACATTTTAAACTTATACTGTAGATATCATCATGAAACTTTGACATTTTTTCAGAAATGTTTGAATAAATGTTCAAATTTGGCAATATCTAGGTAATAATGCATACATATCTCTTTAAAACATTTAAATCTACATGTTTATTTAATCTTTACAAAATATTGGTGTTTAAAGTATTTTAAAAAAACGATTTTGGATACAGCCTTTTTTATTTTATTATTCAAAAACTACTATGTAGGCCTTGAGGTCTTAAAAATGCATTTTCAGCATGTTTTTTGTACGAAGAAAATGTGTCAAAAAAAATGGGGCAGTTTCCAAACATATGAACAAAGCATAGTCTGCAACTTAACCCAGCATGGGCAGTAACCCCAGTACAACTATAAAGGCTTAATTGACCCTTAAGGGCAAGGGGCTTTTATTAGCTTAATACCTGGCCCACCTTGGCTGTCCCAGGCCTGTGTTCCCCTGAGCGTGTGCACACTTATTCTGTATTATCCCTTTAAGAGTGAGGATGAGACATGATTTCAGTTGAAGTCTTCAAAGACGGATACAGCCATCCGATAGGCTGCTGAATAAAACATGAGACGTGATGCAGGGTAAGTAGTAGGGGTAGGTGGTGTGTGTGTGTGTGTGTGTGTGTGTGTGTGTGTGTGTGTGTGTGTGTGTGTGTGTGTGAGAGACGAGAGAGAGGGAGTGCGTGTGCCTGCTGGTCTTGTGTGTGTGTGTGTGTGTGTGTGTGGAGATGTGTGTGGTGTGTGCGTGTGTGTGCGTGTGGTGTGTGTGTGTGTGTGTGTGTGTGAGTGAGAGAGTTGAGTGGGGGGTTGTTAACACACACCACTACTAGACATACTGTATTACAGATGATCCGTGAAGGCCTTTGATTTGACACACATCCTTACCGCCCCGCTGTGTGTCTGGAAAACTACCGTCTTCCCTAAATCCTAAAGACTTTTGGTATTATGAGGGAATGTCTCTTTCTACGTGTGTTTTGAGGTTGATGTAAATTACTACAGGAAAAAAACTGGAAAAGAAAATGTAAAATAAATTATTCTAGGGAAGAATTGAAATGCTTTTCGGTTTCAGGGGAGCAGAGAATGCAAATCGTGTAAGGTGAAGTCTAGAGATGTCCCAGATTCTCAAAGCTAAATTTTTTCTTTTCCGAACACGTTGCTTTTGCTTCTGCATGACACCACATTTGCTTAGCCTTGTTTTTTAAAGACATATTTAGTAGATTTATATTTTTACGAAAAATATAACATCTGATTTTTGTATCTTCTCATCAAAAAGTTGACAATGTTTAACAAAACGTAAAAAACTCGATGGAATTGAGATATGAGTTGTGCAATTCACTCAAAAGAGAGAGTGGGAAATAGGACCTTAAACATGGGTCCCTCACAGAACTATTCCCCAATACTCCTGTGTTACAAGGGAATTGAAGTCATTTCTATTAGCACTAAACAGGCCTCTAAGTTAAAGACCTACTTCACTGGTGGAAATATGAAGGTGTATTGAACTCTGAGATCCTGTGTATTGTAAATGTGCAATTTTCTAAAAAAAATGGTTCATCCTAGCCTGAGAAAAGGCAGAAAGAGTGTTTTATGGTCTCACTGTCTAACCCTACATTTTCCCATGTGTGACATCACGCATAGTAAAATGTAGGGTTAGGATTAACAGGACAGCTGGGCCAAGGGAAGACTGAGGGAAGAAAAACGTCATTCATTATATTATAATAGCGATTTTAAGGACATTTAACCGTTCCGAATCATTAACTGATAGAACTTAGACCAGCCTATGAAAGCATTTTGAACACAATGTGTCATAAACCTTTTCTGGGAAAAATCCACCAGAGCAAAGGAAGTGATACATGTGTTCTGGCATTGACAATAGTGTGGAGCTGCGTAGTCAGCAACAGCTACCAAGGCTGGACAGTGTGTGTGTGTGTTGTGTGTGTGTGTGTGTGTGTGTGTGTGTGTGTGTGTGTGTGTGTGTGTGTGTGTGTGTGTGGGGTGTGTGTGTGTGTCTGTGTCTGTGTGTCTGTGTCTGTGTGTGTGTGTGTGTGTAGTGTGTGTGCCCTGGAGGTAGCTAGAAACAGCACTACTATGACTACATGGTTTGTTTGCATTAAAAAAATATCTACAAAATAAAATAACGGAAATCACTTTCATAAACCACTTCAAATATCATTTAAAATTCTCGTACATGACCACTCTAGAACTAATGAATTCTTGGGGATCGGGACTTTTACAAGCACGCCATCGGATAATATGAAGAGCCGCCGTTTATATGATTAAAAAACACACACACAGCCTCTATAATATCTTCTCCTCTACTCAAAGTGATTGAAAAATAAAGCTCCTCTGAGAAATCATCAAGTATCAAGTGAACTAGTTTCGTGCCACTTAAAAACAATAATCTTGTGTTTGGTTTTATGGCAAGCAACAGACAGAAAGCTTGTTGAAGCTTGTATGCCGCACTCCCTCGAGGACTCACAGCAAATCCTGAGCATAAAATGTATTTGTAAGTTGTTAAATTGCATGTTTTATGCTGATTTTTATCATAAAACTATGTTTACTAGGATGAAAGACTTTCATTTCACGCGCAATCTAGCAGTCGAAGATGATACAGTAGCTATTAAGCAAGCCGGAATCACAGTACTGTCCAAACAAATGTACTCCAGAGGCATTGCAGTCATTTCCTGGAAACTGTTTGTGTGTGTGTGTGTGTGTGTGTGTGTGTGTGTGTGTGTGTGTGTCTGTGTGTGTGTGTGTTGTGTGTGTGATATTAACGTACCCGTTTCCCCCCCCCCTCCCTTCCTTACAAAGACAAACTGTGCTTACGCAGATCTAGTTGGCGCTAAAAGTGTATGAACTGCCCACGGATATGACTGTGGAATGTCCAGGACATAATGGAACTTGTTAAAAAGGCCCTAACTTTTTATTATACAAGTCAGTAAAATCTGGCTGTAGTGTACTGATTTAGTGTGTCAATTGGAAGACACAAAACTCTGTATTTTCAGTGTTGTGTGTGTGTGTGTGTGTTGTGTGTGTGTGTGTGTGTGTGTGTGTGGTGTGTGTGTGTGGTGTGTTGTGCATGTGTGTGTGTGGAATAGTCATAATATCCATCTTCCTTTTAAACATGTTACTGCCTGAAATGAATCTTGAAAAACTTAATTAAATAAGTATAACAAGATCTATTATCACACAAGCATATGTAATCAAATAAGTCCTCATCTCAAATCACATTCAATGTGGGTATTAATTGGTTTAATGCATTGTGAATAGGGGATAATGTATTTATATAACTACCGGTACTCAAATTTGTCAAGACAAGTTGCCGGCTTTGGAAGAAGTAGAATCATATAAATCCAAAAATAAAGTATTTAAACAGACACATGCACAGTTAAAGGAATGGTTTGTGTCACCTTGTCTTGAACCTGAGTGTTCCAACAAGCAAGAAAAATATACAATATATTCCTTTAAAGTAAGTATTCTGCTTTAAAACCAACTGACAGCCAGCTACCCCATTACTGCTTTGACCAGTTTAAAACGTTGCTGATGACTCACTCTTTTTGCATTGGCCTTTAAAAGAAGTTTTTTTTTTCCCCATGTATCTTATATGTTTTTTTGTATTGTATTTTGTACAGCACTTTGGTCAACTGATGTTGTTTTTTAAAATGTGCTATAGAAATACATTTGACTTTGACTTTACACCTAAAAGAAAAAAAACACTGTATTCTTCCCATTACACCATGGAAATGATGTGTTGGGTGAAACATGGCTGCTCATAGGCCTACAGTATACATCCAGAGGGCTGGGCTGCTGCACGGTGGGTGGCCCCCATGGACCCGGGCTAATTGTTTCACATCACAGCGGAGACTGACTGAGATAGATCAGACCACCGGCAGCTAGGCTCTGATTCAGCCCCGTTCAACAGGTAGAGTAGGCCATGCCAGGAAGCACTTACACAGAGCACACACACAGAGCAAACACCCCACACACACAATTCACGCCACCCCACACACAACACACACACACAAATTAACACCCACCCTACACACACACCTCCCTTCATTCATCATACATGACTTCAAGAGTTTACCAGGGATTTATTTTCTCCATGCTCTGTCACTAGATGTCCATCCACTATTCAGCTGCTAGTCACTAACAATGAATCAAGAGGTGTGAACGTACAGTTACTTTGTCAGCGTTCATGTCATGCTGGCTTAACAGAGCAGGGAGGTAGTGGGGCCTTAATTAACCTTAGAACATAATGCATTGCGACATTTCTATTCATCAGCCATAATCTGAAACAGACGCCATTAAGTAGTGGTTACTTCCTGTAGTTTTTTACCGCATGGAATTTCTGACCAATTGTAAAGCAGTTCGGGAACTACAGTACTTGTTGCTCCCGCCCCCCAGACACTTCTGACCAACGAGTCAAATGTTCTCACGTGGCTTATGTAGCTCAAAACAAAACAATGTATAATTATTGCATTTGGTGCGAACAAAGGAAGCAAACTAGAAAAGGACAAGCAGGTGTGAAAACGCCTTAACAGACAGTGTGTGACAATGTTGCGCTTTTGTACAAGGTGCTGGAATTAACTTCTCGATTAACACATGAACGCTAAAAGGGTATTTTTGTAATTGTGCATTTAGCTTACAGTAGACAGTTAAAGGTATAGTCAGCGACAATGTCCTCACAATCTGCTACCTGTCGTGGGCTGAGAAGAACAATCCAGTGTTAATACACAGTCTAGGCTCTGTAAACTGGTACGTAAAGAAATTATAAGTAAACAAAGGGGGCCTATGGGGGCGCCCTTAGCTCAGTTGGTAGGGCGTCCCCCCATGGGCCTCGGCCAGCAGCGGACCCGGGTTTGATTCCAGCCCGCGGTCGTTCTCTGCATGTCACTCCCCTTTCTGCCCCATTTCAACTCTGTCTCTACACTATCAATAAAGCATAAAAATGCCAAAAAAATATCTTTAAAAAAAACAGAAAACAAAGGGGGCCTGCTCTAACTAGCAACATACTCCTTACAGATCCTAGGCTGTGTTTAAACATCGGATTTGTTTTCAGCGCACACACAGTACGGACATAATCAGACTCCCCCTTTACAGTAAAAGCTACTAAATTACCAAAATGCCTCACACTAGCCTTTATAAAGACTGCTTGCAAGCAAAATGTGAAATCACACTAACATATACACACACAGCACTTTCTCTATGTAGCATAATACTGTATAGTTAGGGCCTGACGTTTCCCATATCTGTCACTATAGAACAAGCCCGGGAAATAACAAACTCCTCCCCAGTGTGCACACAACACTGTTAATCACCCACTATCCAGCGCCTACTGCTTTTTCAAGGCCTGTTTGACTTTAAGTAAACACGCGCCGGAAATGTAATTCAGTGGCTCTAAACATTTATACGGTGGGTGTGTGTGTGTGTGGCATGTGTGTGTTTGTGTATGTGTGGTGTGTGTGTGTGTGTGGTGTGCGCGTGTGTGTTGTGTATGTGTGTTGTGTGTGTGTGTGTGTGTGTGTGTGTGCGCATGTGTGTGTTTGTGTGTGTGCGTGCGTGTGCATGTGTGTGTGTGCGTGTGTGTGTGTGCGTGCGTGTGTGTGTGCGCGCTTCAAACTGTTTTTCAAGGCCCAAGCACATCTTTCAAGAAGGTGCTTAGCGAGCCATTTGTTAAAGGCATGATAATAGGGCTTGACAATGCATGGCATGCTACGTGCGGCGACGCTTGTATCTTTTGTGTACTCACTATCTGAACCGTTGATAGACAATGTATAAAATGGTTGCCGGATACTGCTGGGATGAACATTTAAAATTGTCTGTGTATATTGTGTAACACAGTGCTAAGGTTTTTGTAAACTCTACTCTGACCTATTTCTGTGTCAAATGCATTTTCTTATACAAGTAATAATTGGAAAATTGAAAAATCTTGTCTAAAATATAGAATGAATATACAAAAGGATTTAATGGAGTGAGCCTTGCACAAAAATCATTTTCTGAATCGTTTGGATGTAAGTAAAGCTCTCATCTCGTCTTGCCCAAATCTCCTATTCCACCTAGAAGAATATCCTTTGTTAATCTGGACTCAATGAGCACCGTTGTTAAGTGCTCACTCACTCTCTCACTCTCTCACTCACTCCACTCCCCTCACTCACTCAACACTCCTCAGTCACCTCACTCATCACTCACTCACTCACTCACTCACTCACTCACTCACTCACTCACTCACTCCACTCACTCACCACTCACTGAAAAGTCAAAATCCATTGTATGATCGGTACAATCCCATCACAAATTCCAATGTGAACAGTCAATAACATGCACAGATTGTTGGCCATCGTAGGAGGACTTACTTTTTCATTCAGAAGAATGTGGGATACTGCTGCAGTTAGCGCTCCCTTTATAGCCAAATATTATCTAAGAAATACTTGTTAAAGTTGATGGTTGCAAGAGTTATTCTAGGCTTTACTGAGTTTGAACGGGATTTGAGACATCACTTCCTGCAGTGTTAAAGACCTACTTCACCGGTGAGAATCTGAAGGTGTATTGAACTCTGAGATCCTATGTAGTATAAGGGTGCGAACATTTTTGAAATCGGTTCATCCTAGCCTGAGAAAAAAGGCAGAAAGAGTGTGACATCACACTAGTAAAAATGTAGGGTTAGGATTAAGAGGACAGCTGGGCTAAGGGAAGACTGAGGAAAGACTGAGGGAAGAAAACCTCATTCATTGTATTATAATAGCGATTTTATAATGATAGAACGCTGGTTCCGTATGGGTGAAGTATTCCTTTAAGGCCAGACTCTGTAGGAAAGCACTGGTCAATTATGAGATCTCTGTCTATTTTGCTTCCATGCTAGTATAAATAAAAAGGTCCAATGTGTTCATGTGTTTGTTTGACTAACCCTTGTCTGTTTGCGTCTGTATATTTCTCCTATACAGCCGTCTTTAACGGCCATTATCTCAACATTAGTTCCTTGATTACTCTGAACCAAAAACATAAACGTTTAGAGCACTTACATCAACTGAACATTCCATATTCGTTCTCAGCTCAATTCTGAAGGTTATACAGAAGGATGTGTTCATATGTTGTTAATTGTCTGATTTCCGATACATCCCAAATCTGATCTGTAAAAGCTTATAATATATGGTAAAAATAAATAAACATTTTAAACTCTTCATCCAATATCTACATTGTAGTTTTTTAAAGAGATGCAAATATAGACATAATTGTTAAGACATTGCCACATTTGCATATTCATTCAAACATTATATAAATATAAACAAGTATTCATTCATTGTAAGTCATCAACTGGCAAAGTTCCATGACGAAATCTATAAGCTAAAAAAAATGACCCTAGTAATGTACTTTATAAACTGTCAACATTCCACTATGATATGTAGAAGTGAAAAATGTTCCCCTGTTCAACCTGCAGTATGTGGCCTTGCTCTAATATATTCCCTACACAAAGCATTTAAGGGGATTTCTGCAATGGCTGCTGTTCTGCTTCACCCAATCACTGCGAGTTGTTCAAAACATTAACCTCGGGGCTCGTACATGTATAAGCCAGAGCTCTATTTCCTCCTCGCCATCCTGCTGCTCTCATCACTTTTATGTAGAACATGTTTCTCCAGAGTAAACGCTGTAAAAATGAAAGACTGCGCGATAATTACGTTGCCTGACCTCCTTTAGACACTCAATATAATCCATGGTGTTGTTGTTGTGTCTTGCCTGACTGATGATTGTGTGTGTGTGTGTGTGGTGTGTGTGGTGTGTGTGTGTGTGTGTGTGTGTGTGTGTGTGTGTGTGTTGTGTGTGTGTGTGTGTGTGTGTGTGTGTGTGTGTGTGTGTCTGATGTCAGATGCCAGAAAGCCCTTAAAGGGATAGTAAAGTATTATTTAAGTGGGGTTGTATGAAGTACATTATGCATAGTTAGTCTGTTACCTCATGAAGATGTCGATTACTATATGCCAACTGCTGATTGGTGGAGTGATACACTGCACTGCATCGGTGCGAGTTGGCGTAGGAATACATGACCGAACTACGCTTAATAAAATAATGCAAAAAATAAACAGCTTTCTGGCGGAAAAACTAAAGCAGTGAAAAAATACTACATTTAGTGTATAATTGAACAGATATTACATTTTGAGGCAAGCATTTCTATACGTGGTGAAAAAACCGTTTTTCTTCTGGCCTTTGTCTGCAACAGTACAACACTGACTTCTGCTACAGCAACATCTCCCCCAAACTCCTTGTAGTGACTGATTGCCATCTCCATAAAGGTAACAGACTAACTAACTATGCATAAGTACAGGTGAAACTCATATTATTAGAATATCATGGACATTTAATTTGAATTGAGGCAAGAATTCATGCAAAAGGGGCCGACATTTCTGTATTTAAAATCCCTTTTTTTTGTAATATTATAATTTTCAGAGATTTTGAATGTAGGGTTTTTATAAGCTGTAAGCCATAATAAATACAATTATAACACATGAAGGCTTGAAATATCTCACTTTGCATGTAATGAGTCTATATAATATTTTAGTTTCACCTTTTAAGTTGAATTACTGAAATAAAGGAACTTTTGCACGATATTCTAATTTTTCGAGTTTCACCTGTACCTCAAACAACCCCACTTCAATAACACTGAACCATCCATTTAAAAACTGCACTTCATATTAGCACTGTATAAATCATGGAAAATCTGTTTTTCTTCTATGTGAAAGTTCAGTTAGAGACATAAGCTAACACACACTCACATGACATAGCAGTAGTCAAGGCTATTCCTTTTCCCCCCAATTCCAGTGATAACAGTAAATGAACCGACATACCAAATAAGCGTTCCCTTTTATGGCTTTACTGGAAAATATAATATTATAACATTGTTTGTTTTTCCATCCATCCAAAATGTCCCAAGAAAAAAAAAATCTAGAGCTGAACCATCTGTGAGCTATCGACCCCGCTGACTTTTCATATTGAAACGCTGCTTTGGGAAATAATTCAAAGTGTAGTCGCTGAACTCCCTCATGCCCAATGGAAGAAAACAACTTAATAAATCTGACATCTCTCCGGCTGTGCCCTGAACACATGCCATACAGAAAGTCCTATCACCACTACAGGCACACTGAAAAAGCCTGCAGTTAAACTATGTTTTTAAAGAACAACATTGCAAACTAATCTGCCCATTATTCTCTTCTCTAGATCCTCGATTCTGAACATTCACACAATGTAAACAATTCTAATTGAAACTACTCAAATTAAGATCTTAGAACTCTTTACTTAAAGTAGCTATGAGGAGCTTTCAGTTTTCGTTGATTCTAGCCCCCCTTTGGATAAAGACGGTAGTGTTTTAAAAACACCAGCGCCTCCTGTCCTAAAGATCTTTGCTAAAATGTGCCGAGCACCACGTGCATTTGTTTAGGTAGCGAGTGAAAGAGAACGGCAGGATGCATGGCCATGAGGCAATGGATTTATATGTGACTTGTCAGATTAATAATGGTATATGACCACGGTGAAGCAAAGTCAACTTTGATTTAGTACTTCTGTTAAGTTTGGGAAACACAGGATGTTCCTGTTTCATCATCAGACTGTTTCATAAACATTTTGAAGTTCTTTGTAGGAGATTTAATACGGATTCCTCAGAAACAAACAAACTAAACAACACAACCAAATGCTGTTCAATGACACGTAGCAGCCTCCTCTTGAGAATTCTTCTGAATCAAACAAAACCCCATGGAAACTGAATTGTGTTTACAGCTAAAATAAGATAACAGTAGGGGCGCTCCGTGGTGTAGTGGATAGGCAGCTAGCGTACCATATTGGCTCCGGCCATTCGTTGCAGTGGTCGCGGGTTCAAACCCGACCGGACCTTTACTGCAGGTCGTCCCCCCTGTCTCTCTCTGTCTCCCCATTTCAATCTGTACTATCAATAAAGCTTGAAAATGCCAAAAAATATCTTTAAAATAAGATAACGGTGCATATTAAAACTGGTGCATAGTAACTGGGTTAAACAAGCCACAGAAAAAGCTCTGAATGATCCCTGTTTGGATCTGCTGCTCTACACAGTTAGAAGCTGAAAGTGTTTGCAGTGAAACGCAAACACATCCCCATGGCCCAATGACCCCAAAACCATTTCCTCTCTCTGAATGGATCGCTTTGCAAACAAGCCCTGTGCTCCTGTATCATCCAATCCTCTTCAACAACACTGGTAATCAGCAGAATTGGGAAATCTAGAGTTTCTGAGTGTTGTTTTTTTAAGCATTTTTTCTGATCTGTGTTGCCATTTGGTTTTGGATTTGTTGTTTTGTAAGGTTCGACAGAGCATTAACTTATAGTACATCAAGAGTAACGGACGAGTATTTGAGTATTATTCGTAGAAAAAAACACTAAGAACTATAGCTATTAGCTGATAAGCAGACTGAAAAATTATCAAACATTGTGGAGGAAAATGATCTGACACTTGTTTTCCTATTGTTTTGATCATGTTCCAAAATCACTAAATATCTCCTCACAAACTGCCACCTCTCCGTACTGTAATGCGCTTCGAAACAAATCTGGTGTTCATACACAGTCTAGGCTCTGTAAATGTGCATGTAAACAAAGCTGGCCACCATAGCTAGCAACATGCCCACACTGATTTGTTCCCCCAGTGTACAGGGATGCCTGTTTACAGAGGCTATGGCTGGGTGGAGTGAGTTTGACAACAAGCCTTCTCCAGAATCACTGTCTCCACCTTTAACTTTTTACCTCATCAAGTGACAGCACCCATATCCCCACCATCACCATGATAAACCTGGACGTACAGCAGAAGGTATACAATCCATGCCCCCATCACTGAAGGCTTTAACCTCATGTAGATGCACCGACAGTGTTGTTGTAATTACTCAGAATTCCTCATGGGGGGGGGGGGGGCGACAGAAGTTACGCACTATAGCTTTGATGTATACCTCATCAAATAACACCATCCATAACCTCCAGTTTTACCATGATATTCATACTCATCTCATCTTTACCACAAACATAATAACAATCCATGCCCAACATAAGGCTTTACCCATGTAGGATGCGTCGACAGTGTTGTTGTAATTACTCAGAATTCCTCATGGGGGCGACGGACAGAAGTTACGCACTATAGCTTTGATGTTTACCTCATCAGGTCACACTATCCACATCACCCTCATTATCACCAATCATAACCATAATCATCTCATCTTTACCACACGCTTTTAATCACACGGTCAAACTCACCGCTATCCTTGTGGAGATCTTCTGTCCGTCCTCGGAGCCCTTCATGTCCCCATTGGCCCTGCTGTAGTCAGGTGGAGGCTGCTGCTGCTGCTGCTGCTGCTGGTGGTTGTTGGAGCCTCCCTGCTGCCCTTAGCCTTCCTGTTCCCGGGCCCCTGCTGCACTATGTTGAGCAGGTGAAGGGTGCTCTCGTGTTCCCTCTCGGACGTCTCGGCTTGGCCCCTCTGGTAGCGGTTTTCGCAGGTGGAATGGTGCCTCCTGCAGAGCTCGATTCGGGCCCGAAGTCGCTCCACTATCGCGTTGTGTAGCTGTGGCACCGCGGAGCCTCTGGAAGTAGGACCCGGGCATCGCTCCTAAACCCACCCCCAACATGGGCACGAATGTCCCGCTAGCTGCAGCAGATTGGGCAGGGGTAGCTGCTTCGCCCATGGATATGCCCCACTACCAAGGGGGGGAGGGGGGGTTTCCCGGCGAAAGGTGATATTGAGATTGAGAATGGACCACTCTAGTACGGGCATGGAAGAAAGACTAGACAACTGGACTACTAGCTATGATGATCCCATCTGGAAAGAGTCAAGTAAAGACGATTTTTGCAATATTATCTCGTCTGTGATAGTGTCTTTTGAGATGAAATAAAGATTGGTTGATTGTACGGATTCCTAGCTATGATTCATGTGTGTAAATGCCAAATACTAGCCTGCTATCTTTGTTTTAAGTGGCTACAAGGAACTTTCAGTTTGTGTTGATTCTAGCACCCCCTTTGGACAAAAGCGGTAGTGTTTTCACTACGCCAGCTGTTGTTTCTGGGTGAGTACCCATGACAAAGGCAATAAGAAAAACTATAAAAAGCATTCTTTGCACTGAATGTCTCGTTTGCTGTTACATGTCATTTATGATCATCAGAGGAAGAATTAGACTGTTTCAGAAATATTTAAAAGTTCCTCATAGCTACTTTAACTGTTGTACTTTTTGATTTGCTTATCTTTTGTTCTTAATTTTACCCTCCGTTTTTATTACATACTGGTCTTTTGAGGCTACCATTTGTAATTCTGCATATTTTATTGAATGTCCCAAAAAAATCTTTGTTTTAAATATGTTGCGATATAATCTCGCCAAAGTGCTAGAATTGTAATAAAAAAGATTAATTAAAAAAATCTACTTGCTTATAAAGTCAGATAAGGTCAACAGACCATGTTGTACAGGGGGATTAAAAAGTCCCAAGTTACAGAATGTTATTAGCAGCCTAATCTGTTCCTTAGGGGGGGCTACTAGTACTATGGCTACAGTTTATAATTCTAATTTAAATGGTTTACAAACACGACGGGATCACCGTTTCACAGCTGGGTTGAAACCCACTCGCGCTATTAAACGACTCGACCTCTGTTCACAGATAAAATTGCATTCATAATGAATCCAATGGATGATTCCGAACCATAGCACGCACAACTTCAGTTTTTCTTCGATGGGGTATATTATACAGCCCTACTACATCCCAGGCACACGCTCAGCTATTCGGCTACTTTATACCAAACGTGCCACACTTTTAACCAAGCACTTAATCTAGTAACACTGCCAACTATGAAGTGAACGATTGATCGCTGTATTAGGAGAATCTACTCGCACGCAAAACCCCACTAAACTTCCCCAAGACTCACGGCATTTTTGGTTGAGGAAATGAGTCCTTTATATGTGATCCAGTCTTTCCATCCGGTTAATAAAGGATAGGGCTGTAAAAAAAAAATTACAACTGAAAAATCCCAGGCAGTCGAAGCAAAGAGGAGAGCCGTTGCATAGAAGCGATTGAGATTGCGATCCGTCTCACATAGTCCATTGACAATCGTTTGTCCCTCTGTGTGTGTATGTGTGTGTGGTGCACCGAGCGAGGCAATAGCGGAACTACAATACACACAGAGCCTCATTGTATGAACATTCCTGCTTTGACATGAGACACTGGCGTGGAAGGAGAGGGGGGCAAATGCGCAATCTAGTGGCGAGAAGTGGGAACTGTCATGTAAGGGATTTTCATTTCCATTTATCTAACCTTTCTTAAATACTCGAGAGATTAATTGATGGGTGATCCTCCTTTGCAATGATGTCGAGTCATACAAATGCAAAGCAAAAACAACACAACATACACAATATACAATGGAAATACATCAAATATACAATAACTGATAAAGAGAAAAACAATTGTTTTTACGAAATACCATATGATATTTACATTTACAGAAAGAAAAATCTGATGAGGCAGTGGCCATTTTTACCAAGATATGTATGGATTATCTTCTTGTCATATGATGTTTGAGATCATTGAGAATTCATAAACAAACTAAAAAAGGGAACTGCCAAACTGAGAAAGCTTTCATTTTTGTTGTTGACTATTAACACTTGAAATAAGGAATGAGATTGAGATTGCAAAATAAATAGGCTAGTTAAAATCCCCCTTCTATTCCAATGCACATACTGTAGCTTTTCCAGGATGCTTCAACAGAGAAAAAAAAATCTCCATGGCCTAGTAGGCAGTGGTGGCTCTGTCAAAATCAAAATAATATATTTTTTTTCTTCCAAATTTGATTAATTTGTGTCTGAATGTGTCTGAATTCAATTAAAACAAATTCAGTATGTTACAATAATAATTCCAAATGGTTTGGATTATGGTTATTATAGGCTGTAGGTTTATTTTCTGTGAAGAATTTGTTAAAGAAAAACAGATGGCCGAGAACACATGCTTTAAAAGAATAACCACAAGTCTACACAGAAGGAGCCAAAGTAGAAAACAATGATATGAAGTGCTGACTTACCTTTGTCAACTTCAAAAGTATCAATTATGATAGTTAGCCTGCCCCCTTGCGTGGTAGCTGCTGCTATCGGTGTATGAATGTGGGTGTGATTGGGTGAATGTGTACAAAACAGTGTAAAGCACTTTGAGTCTGTGAAAAACCAGGGAAAAGCGCTTTATAAGTGGAGTCCATTTACCATTTAATAATTGTAGAAAAGGCTTTAGCAGTTTGCACATTACGGAGCCAATTAATCACCAAACCACAAAGGCAGAGGCTCCAGAAATCCCTTGTCTCTGTGAAAGGTGTTTCCACATTGGTTCAACGTGTAAGAGTTCAACAACACCTTGTGATTAACAAAGCAAACATGTACCTACAACACTGGTTATGTTGATATTAAGTAGGGCTGGTTTATATTAAGTAATGCACTTAAAGCTGGTTACTCATGCTCATATCACGTACGGGTAGAGAGCTTTGTAAAGTTTAGTAATCAAGATATATGAAGCCTGAGTCTGCCATCTGTGTCTTTAAACCCCATGTTACCAACCCCATTTAAATTAAATTTGGGTAAAAGTGATACTGAGATCATCTATAATTATATAATTGTGTAGAAATTAGCAGGTCATTAGTACACAAGGGCTAAACGTTGGAGTAAACACATTTTCTCTTAGCATTCTTTCTTTTCAGTCAACTAATGTCATTTGTGTCTTGTTTGACTGAGACATTTTTAGCCAACTAGTCATTTTTATTTACATTAAAGAGAAGTGGCATAATCATTACCCAAACATGATAGTCACTGATAAGCACAATAGCAGTCATTTGACGTACAACATAAAGTGTTTTATGAGATCCTGATGAAAAACACTTTTTATTTTCTATCCGTATTATGTAATGTTAATGTAGCCTATCATTTGTTTGGCGTTTGAACTCTCAACTGAAACATATTCACCATATAGCCAACAGATGCAGTTCCGGATCTACACAACAGGGGGCAGTATTCAACCTTTTTCCATTACAACTACTATTAGCAAAGTTGTTGGTTCTTATCATAGATATAATATACACGATAAGTATTTTGAACCAATCATGGAATTTATCTGCCTGAACATTCTTTAAAAACAATGAGTGTTGCCATGGAAACTGTTTGATACGGCCACGCCCACACAGTCCAGCCAGTAAAAAAGCTGTTTTTAATATAAACATTATTTTCAATCAGATTGTTGTAGAACGTTTATTAACACACCCAACTTTGATATCATATATTGATTTTTACTTTTTCAAACACCAGGTTTACAGAGGATTTCAAGGTTATACAAAAAAAGAAAATCTTGACACCGATGTTTCACTTCTTGATTTATTCTATGTCCACAGTTTAAGTCAGCTAACCATAATACAGGAATGACAAAGTCTTGTATTCTTGCGTATCCCAAATGCACTGTACCACACACATCATTACCATATTCACACTGGCTTTGTTTGTCATATTGCTTCACAATATCAACACAGTTTGCAATGCATACATCAAAGTTAGTAGAGAGAGAGAGAATGTTTTTCCTTGCTTGCTTGTTTTTTTTTTGTTGAAGTTTTTTTTTTCATACAATTTTCGACTGCAAAACTCACAATAAATTAATAAATTAACACACAAGCAGTTTGCAAAATGCTTTACAGTAGTATAGCAATATAACAGTGGTTAAAAAAAACAAGATGTCTTCTAGTACAGTGCGTCAACCCAGTGACAGTCTGACAGTAGATTTTTGAGCAATGGTTTCACTATAGCCTGTCATTTAAAGGCTGAGTCAGTGATTCCGGAGAACGTTTGTTGTCAAAGTAATTTTTTCGTCAAAGTCAGTGAATATCTCCTCGCGGTCCGCTACCTATCCGTACTGTGTGTGAGCTGCAAAAAAAAAATCCAGTGTTAAAGCTGGGGTGGAGGATTTGGGGAGAAAATGGCAGTTGGGATAGAGATTCGAATCCAAATACCTCAACCGCTCCACTTGTTCTCTTTGGTTCCTCCCCTATGGTCCCTCCCTGACACGCTCTACACTAACAAAGTTGTGCCAAAGTGAATGGACAGTCCCAACAGCCAATAAGAACAGAGAATCGGCGCCTCGCTCTGATCGGTCAAAGGGTCAGCTCATGTTAACTTTGACCAATCAGAAAATCACATACCCCAGCTTTAATTCACATGCCCGTTTACAGAGCCTAGGCTGTATATCAACATTGGATTTTATTTCAGCGCACAGTATGGACAGGTATCGGATCATGAGGAGATATTCACTGATTTTGACAATTTTTTTTTACAACAAGCGTTCTCCAGAATCGCAGACTCCATTTTTAAACACACTACAACTCACAATCTATCACGATATACACATACACAGATCGTCTGCTTTACAACAATGTCTCTCTACATAATAAATTACACATCCGTAACTCGGGGAGACAAGCTTTTTTTTCCTTCAGTCACGTTTCCTTTGTCTCTCACTCTTCACTATTGGAAAGGATTTTAGCCAGTGCATATCAAACTGCCAGCCTCCCCATTCATTACTACTAGAAATCATGAAATTCAATTTGGGCATTTAAAAAAAAAAATACATACAATTAAATTAGACATGGGTCGGTATCTGTTTCAAGGTATATAGCGGTTTGAATAAGTCAAGAATTCAAAAAGACTATTCATTTTCCGTCACACCATTCTAAGGTATTTGCAATCAGTGTTCCCTCATAGGATGTTAACATACAAGTGTATTACTGTTCAGAATATTGACTGAAGACTGTAAGAGAAATGTGTAGAAAGTGAACATGTCTCTAAAAAAACCTTGTTGAGGTGCTCACTTAAAGGACTGCTTATTTATTTTGTTTAGAATAATTCAATTGTATACTACTGTATGTTGTTTAAAAATAAAAAGATTTAGTTAAAAAATAACACAATCTAAACACAAGATAAATTGTTTGTTTTTTACCCAGACATTTCAAAATAAAACATTTTAGAGCTGTTATCTCAAATACAGTGATACAGTGAAACCGTGGTATCATACCGTCATAGCATCAAACCTACCGGCCCATGCCTACATTAAAATACACAGTGTGACAAACTTAGCTTAATTTAGCGAATCTCAATTTGCTAATCAGTAGAAAATAATGATAAAAAGAATATAAAAAAGCAGTAAAAATGGTAGAAAAAAACATTAAGAAATTCAATCTTAATGGAGAAATCAGTAATACCATCTAGCACTGCATGGCCACGCTTAGTCATATTACGATCAAAAATAGGGATTTTTTTACCCTTTTGAGTGGTTCCAGCCCACAATGAAATACTGGACCTAAGAGTTAAACTAAAAAAACTATCCAATACTATGTCCCAAATGCAATATGGCTCTTTGCTAGTGGGGGGCCTGGACCCTCAGTCACTTCAAGTTGATGAGAAAGTCTAGTTTTCACTTCTAGTTTTGTATTGTATCTTGAACAGCACTTTGGTCAACTACATTTTTAAGTGGTCAATAGAACAATTTTGGTTGGAGTGACAAGAATCTTCCAAAATGGCCACAATTGAAATCATGATTTTTTTAAGAGGGTCTTAATTCAGGTTAAAGAAATGTGGTCTGTTTTCTTGACACAATTTAGAAGTGAAGACGAAACCTTCGCATCAACTTCAAATGAAAACGACAAATTACCCAAACATGCCCCCCCCCCCTCTATACTTGAATACAATTGTAAATCATGAAATTTATCCAAGAAAAATAAAATTACACTTTTGAATGAACAGATAAGGCAAATCTTAGCAAACAGCAGAGCTTAGGAAATCAAGGACACATTAATTCCTCAACTATTTTTAAAAGGCGCACTATGTGACTTTGGGAGTGTCAGAGAAGTGAACATTTTCTAAGGTTTATTCTCATAATTGAATAAACAAACTTTCTTCACAGGAGAATGTGATCCCTGGAACACTGCTTGAAGTTAGAAAGCTACCTTTAAAGTTTCACTGTTTCACTGTTGGTGTTTACAGCAGCAGGGCCCACAGTTTGGTTTACAAACATATTCTAGTCTTTCGTTTGGTTCCAAGGGCCTCAAAACTATTTAGTTTTGATGTATGATGATACAATTATTCAATCCTAAGAATTACATGTACAGTAAACATGTTTTGTAAACTAACTGTAGGCTCTGGTAATGTCAACAAACCCCCCTCTCAGCTGAAACTGCATAGTGTACCTTTAAGTGACTTTTCACTGGCAAATCTTCATTGTAATAGCACACTGGTACATACACAGTAGTGCACCTTTCCTGTCACACAAGTGCGTCAAATGCTTAACAGTTCCAACAAAATGCGCTGCAAATATGTATTTTTCTATTAATAATTTACATACAGGAACAAAGTTAACTTTCCGACCTTCAACAGAGCTGTAGTGTGTGACATATCAGAGACCGGACATACAGCAGTGAATGGTTGAATTTTGAACAACATAAATATCCAATTTATCCGTCTACTTAGATTGTATTTGTGGTCTCTAGGTTTCTGAGCTCCTTGAAAAGTAAACAATGTAGCAGTCAATGTAATGGGAGAAAACGTAATAGATGTCATTTTCTAATGTAATAAAAGCCGAAAATGTAATAACTTTCCAATAAGGTAATACCATTTCTGAACCAACATTATTTTTAATTATTATTTTTTTTTAAACAGAGCCAATAATGTCAAGTTTTCAACTGTGTTTTATTTTTATTTATTATTATTATTTTTTTTAATTGTATTTTCTATTTCAATTGTAATTTGTATATGTTAGATTTTTGAATATATATATACTTTTAAAGCCCATTATTACATTATGGGCAAAATGTAATAAAATGTCATTGCTTCCGAATATTTTTTAACTTTTTTGGCAAGTTCCTACAATTCCGGCTTTTATAACATTATTAAAAAAAAAAATTATTACAATATCGGCCGTTATCACATTTTTGACTGCTACACTTCTACTGTTTTAATCACTTCCTCCAACTCAAATAATGTTCTTGGTCAGTGCACATTCACAATGAAATGTATTTAGAATATTTCCTGAAGTGGAGCGACCCACTAAAGTCAAACCTACAAAGACACAATACACCCTTCTCATCTGTCTTGTATTTCTCCTTGCTGTACATTTTGGGCCTTAGTAACTTTGTACCACTACCTGCATTGAAATAATTGGCCTTACATCCATCCTGACAGCTTCTAGAATACCGTCTAGCCCTCACCCTTAATCGAACGCGGCAAAAACAGCCACACACAGTTATCATTAGGGGGGCTAGCTACTGACACGGGGGCCTTTTATGTATTTCTAAAGGCTTGCTACCAGACTTGCACTGCTAAGCTGAAATGATTGCCCGCGGTGAAAATAATCTCTTCACTGCTTTCTGCAAGAATCAGCACAAAATGATAGATTGAAGAAGTGAGTGAAGGGGAGAGAGAGAGAGAGAGAGAGAGAGAGAGAGAGAGAGAGAGAGAGAGAGAGAGAGAGAGAGAGAGAGAGAGAGAGAGAGAGAGAGAGACTTGCCTGCTATGCCAATAATTGGGGGAGTGCATCTTGGCATTCCTGAGACCAGTAAAGCGTACAGTGTTACAGTGTATTAATATGGCTATCGACCAGTTAGCGATTTGCTACTCTTTTTAAAGTAGCTACGAGGAACTTTTTTAATATTTCTGAAACAGTCTAATTTTTCCTCTGATGATCATAACAGCAAACAAGACCATCAGTGCAAAGAATGCTATTTTTATATAGTTTTTCTTAATGCCTTTGTCATGGGTATACGCTCACCCAGGAACAACAGCTGGCGTAGTAAAAACACAACCGCTTTTGTCCCAAAGGGGGTGCAAGAATGAACACAAACTGAAAAGTTCCTCGGGGGCACCTTTAAATTGGCAGCGATTGGGTAAAAAAATTCCAAGCTAGAAACAAAAAAAAAATCACTTTTGCAGATTGGGCGAGTGGTATGGCTTTTGCATTTTTGTTGTTGTTGAAAAGGATGGAATAGTAAGAAATTATGATATTTTCATACACATTATCAATTGTCCACACACGTTAATAACAGTCTTTGCTTTGGCAGGGCGCTTAACCGGTAATGGCCTGATATCCTGCATGTAAGCCCAGGTGCACTGCAGTTGAAATCGTCACATAAAACAGGCATCCAATAGGCTATGGCTTTCAGTCCAGAGTATTTCATTTTCAACAAGCGCCCAACCCAGTATCATTGATAGTTATGATAGAAACTAGGAATACTGGAGATGCTTGATTTAAGATTGAAATTTTTCTTGAGTTATTTTCAAAGTCCTTTGTTTTTTCAGTGTTTGGGACTAGGGGGGTTGGTGTCAGGATTTGACCCCCTTAGCGGGCTCAGTAGACTGGCGCACGTCTGTCCACTCCTGCATGGTGCTTTGCAGGGCCTGGGTCTTCTCCTTGTCCACTTGCACATAGTCAACCTTTTCATCAGAGGTTACAGAGGATGTGGAGGGCTGTGGGATGATACACAAGGCATGAGAATGAATACATGAGAACAAATGGTAAGGCAAGGCAAGGCAAGGCAAGTTTATTTATATAGCACAATTCAAACACAAGGCCATTCAAAGTGCTTTACAGGGGCAAGATTAAAATACATAAAACCCATTAGAAGACATTTAAAAGCGAATGAAAAGAAGTAAAACATTTAAATTAAATTAAAAGTACAGGTTAAAATGGAAACAGAAAAGTCTTCAGACTCGATTTAAAAGAACTGAGGGTTGCAGCAGACCTCAAGTTTTCTGGGAGTTTGTTCCAGATATTTGGTGCTTAAAAACTAAAAGCTGCTTTTCCTCGTTTAGTCCTAACTCTAGGGACTGTAAGTAAACCTGTCCCAGACGACCGAAGGGCTCTGGACGGTTCATAACGTATCAGCAGATCAGTAATGTATTTTGGCGCTAAACCATTTAGTGCTTTATAAACCAACATCAGTATTTTGAAATCAATTCTTTGAGTGACAGGAAGCCAGTGTAAAGACCTCAGAACTGGGGTAATGTGATCCACTTTTTTGGTCCTAGTGAGGACTCGAGCAGCAGCGTTCTGAATTAGCTGAAGCTGTCTGATAGATTTTTTTGGAAGGCCTGCAAGGACACTGTTACAGTAGTCAAGTCTACTAAAGATAAATGCATGGACAAGTTTTTCTAAATCTTGCTGAGACATAAGTCCTTTAATTCTTGATATGTTTTTTAAGGTGGTAGTAAGCTGACTTATTAATTGATTTAATGTGTTTCTTGAAATTCAAGTCGGAGTCTATGACAACACCAAGATTTCTGTCTTGGTGTGTGGTTTCTAGCATAACAGATGAAAGCTGTACGCTGACTTTTAATTGTTAATCTTTGGCACCAAAGACAATTACTTCAGTTTTGTCGTTGTTTAATTGAAGGAAATTTTGGCACATCCAATCATTGATTTGTTCAATGCACTTACTCAGTGCTTGTATCGGACTGTAGTCTCCAGGGGCCTCATTTATAACGGTGTGCGTAGAAACCATCCTAAAACATTGCGTCCGCACAAAGCCAGAAATGTGCTGCGCAAAAAAAAAATCAGATTTATAAAACTGTGCGGCGCACAGTTGCACGCAATCTTCGCTTTATAAATACCCACCTGCGGTGAATTGTGCGCAGACGATCTCCACCCCGTGTCCTCCCACTTCACCTCCCAATTTCATCCCACAATCTACCATACATGGCGAATGCTAAATAGCTCCTGAATATGATGACGCTCTTAATAAGCACTGAATTTTGACTGACATGAGGAAAGAAGGGAGGTAACCGGCTGCAAAGAAAGCGACTAGGAAGGAATAAAGCCCGTGACGTGCATGTGCTGCAGTAACTGTCACACACACACACACGCCGCGCGCGCTTATCACATATCATGATTGGCACAGTCGTTATAGTCTTTGTAAAGCAGTTTCGCCCAACTTTGTGCTGTATGCAATATCACGTATTAGCGTACCTGTAGTATATGTAGCTTATATAACATATGTTGTGACAAGTGAAATAATGCCTATAGTCTATTCGAGAGAATTTTTTATCTCCCGTGAGATCCACACATTTCCAACAACGTCAGATTATAGTTTAATCTTCCAGGGTGAATTGTTATGGGAAAGAGATGCGTGTAATGATTTGCTAAATTCCTAACATGATTTTATCTAACGAAATATACAGTTTTAATTCATATCTGTTGGGCTTAACTTTGTACAAAACTACTTTTTACACACCTCTTAAAATTTGCTCTCCCGCTGGCCACTCACGGAAACACCTCCCGACGTATAGGATATTATTATAAAGTAGCGCTATAATATTCAACGTATAAAATATAACCAAAACATGTAGACCTAGGCTACTTGATAACTAATTCAACCTACATCACAACTGCATGCCATAGAGTACAGTAGCCATATATTCGCAACTAGGCTATAGGTAAGCTTATAGCCTACATTTTATTGACTAAATATATTGGGTGCCAAACATCATTTGTCTGTGTTTTTCTGATGACAGAGCTTTATTTCGTGGTGTTGCCATTGAGTGTCGCTGATTCCCCGAGTCAGGAAAACCTTGCGGTAGCTCTACGCATGGTCGAAGGTTGGCGTAGGAATACGCACACTTCTCCGCAAATAATGTCTTTATAAATACCAACGTTTGCCACCGCACATTTTCCCGCAAATTTCTTCCCGTCTACGCAAGGTTTTCGTGCGCCGCAAGCTTTATAAATGAGGCCCCTGGTGATATGGTTATGTAAATTTGTGTGTCGTCTGCATAATTATGGTAGCATAATTTGTTCTTATTCATAATCTGAGCTAGTGGGAGCATGTAGATGTTAAACAGAAGAGGCCCAAGAATGGAACCTTGGGGGACCCCGCATTCAATATGTGTCCGCTCAGATGTGAAATTGCCTATTGACACATAGTAGTCTCTGTCCTTTAAGTAGGATTCAAACCAGTTTAGTACAGTTCCAGAAAGTCCAACCCAGTTTGCTAGTCGATCTAGTAATATGTTGTGGTCAACTGTGTCAAAAGCGGCACTGAGATCCAGTAAAACTAAAACAGAACTTTTGCCACTGTCTGTGTTTAAGTGGATGTCATTGAGGACCTTAACCAGAGCAGTCTCAGTGCTATGGTGTTATCGAAATCCTGACTGGAAAACATCAAAGCAGTTGTTTATTGCTAGGTAGTTATTTAGCTGTTGATAAACAGCTTTTTCAATGATTTTGCTTAAATCATTGAAAAAGAATTTAAGGCAAGACACTGCAGGCAGAAATATTATTTTTTCAAGTACGGGTCAATTTTGAGATTTTTCTCTATTTTGCTTCGGTAACATGTCTTCTTTTTTTTATACTAGTATAAATAAAAGTTCCAAAATATACCTTTAGGTGTTTATTTGACTAAACCTTGTCTGTTTGTGTCTGTATATTTCTCCTGTGCAACCATCTTTAACCTCCTAAGACCCGAACTCTTGCATGGCATTCATTTTTAACTTCTCTTTGCTATTTGGGCTGATTGGGACCTAATGAGTGTAAAAACCAAAAATTATACATTATGTAGTTTCTCAGAAAACCGATGGCCATTATCTCAATATTCTTAATTTATTCTTTCAATATGCTGAACCAAAATTTCTACTTCTAAAGCACTTACAGCGACAGTGTCTGGCCTTACAGTAATACATTCACTATAAAAAGCATTTAGGGGCATTTCTGCAATGGCTGCTGTTCTGCTCCAGCTTACTGTACCTTTCTGTGTGGGCTGGGTGATCCGGGCTGGAAGTCCAGAGCGAGGTAATCCACGTTACCACACTTCCTGGGAGCCGGACTGCTGGTGCCACTCACGGCCGGGGAGGTAGACGCTGGGTTCTGCTGAGAGGGACAGAGAGAGAGAGAGAGGGAGGTTTAACTCTCACACTCACACACACACACACACACACAGACCAATGCCTCACACACACACACACACACACACACACACACACACACACACACACACACACACACACACACACACACACACACACACACACACAACACACACACACACAAAGCTATAGCCTGCAGGTGATTAGCTTAGCTTAGCATAGCATACAGACTGGAAGCAGGGGGAAACAGTAAGGCTTCCTCCATCCAAAAGGTAAAAAAAAAAAACACACCATTTGACCTGAGGAAGATTAGACAGATAGATAAGTGTGCGGCTACTACATTTGATAATATGTGTTGCAGATTCACCGCGGGCCGCAGCTCATTGTCTCATCACTGCTCTATAACGTTCACTAATCTATTAAAAGGCAGGATGGAATCGCGGCAGATACAAAAAACTAATGTGGCAATTGTATTGCTTTGCTGAACACACACACACAACACACACACACACACACACACACACACACACACACACACACACACACACACACACACACACACACACACACACACACACACACACACACACACACACACACACACACACACACAACACACCAAGGCCTCACACAGCAGTAGCACGCAAACAAGCGTACTATTAAAGGTGGAGTAAGTGATTCTGGAGAACGCTTGTTATCAAAATAAAAATGTTTTGTCAAAATCAGTGAATATGTCCTCACGATCTGCTACCTGTCTGTACTGTGTGTGCATTAAAAAAAGTAATCTAACCAAGGGGGCCGATCGTAGCTTGCAACATACCAGTTTACAGAGCCTAGGCTGTCGATTAACTCTGGATTTTTTTCAGTACGCACCCAGTATGGACAGGTAGCGGACCATGAGGAGATATTGACAAAAAGCATTCTCCATAATCACTGACTCCACCTTTAATAGTACCCATGTTTGCGTGCTGCTGCTGCTGTGTGTGTGTGTGTGTGTGTGTGTGTGTGTGTGTGTGTGTGTGTGTGTGTGTGTGCGTGCGTGTGCGCAAAACACACAGTCTCCCCCTCCAGCTGTTGGGACTCACCATAGCAACGTAGTTCTCCTCGCTGTCTGCGGAGTCAGTGCTGGTGATGCTCTGAGTGGAGATGGGTCGACAGTGCTGAGAGGACATGGAGTTCATAGCAGGCCTAGAGCAAAGCAGACAGGACTGTGAGTGATTACAGGGTGTGTGTGTGTGTGTGTGTGCGTTCCTGTGTGTGTGCATGTGTGTGTGCGTTTGTGTTTCTCTCAATGTGTTTGTGTGTGCGTGCGTGCATGCATGTGTGTGTGTTTCTCTATGTGTGCGTTCCTGTGTGTGTGTGTGTATCCGTCTGTGTGTGTGTGTGTGTGTATCCGTCTGTGTGTGTGTGTTTCTATGTGTGTGTGTGTGTGTGTGTGTGTGTGTGTGTGTGTGTGTTGCTCTCTATGTGTGTCTCTCTCTCACATGGGCCGGGTCCAGGACATGGTGACTGGACTCTTAAACGGCAGCTCATCAATGATCCCATTGTTCCTCAGATCCAGAGGTGTTGGCTTCGCTGTGGAAAAACACCAAAATCATTGTCTCTGTCAAAACAAGTAACAATGTATAATCTAGAGTTTAGTGTGTGTGTGTGTGTGTGTGTGTGTGTGTGTTTCTCTCTATGTGTGTGTGAGTGTGTTTCTCTCTTTCTCTCTATGTGTTTGTGTGTGTGTGTGTGTGTGTGTGTGTGTGTGTGTGAGTGTGTGTGTGTTTCTCTCTATGTGTTTGTGTGTGTGTGTGTGTGTGTGTGTGTGTGTGTGTGTGTGTGTGTGTGTGTGTGTGTGTGTGTGTGTGTGTGTGTGTGTGTGTGTGTTGACGTGAAGCCAACAATGGCTATTAAGGCCAGACTCTGCGGACAAAAACATCCTTTTTGGTCAATTTTTGAGATTTCTTTTTGTCTATTTTGCTTCCATAACATGTCAAGAATTTTAACTTATAAACCACTTACAACATCTAAACTTTCCATGATCATTCCCAACAAAACATACTGAAAATACACTTTTAATACCTGTACATTCTCTTTTCTTATAAGAAATTCATTATATTTTAAAATGAAAAAATGCAATATCCAAAACTCCACCGTGTAGATTGTTGTTTTTTAAGGAGATGCTAATGTATAAATAATTTGTTTGACACATACATTTACAAACATATGTATTCAAACATTTCTGATTTAAAAAAAAAGTTAACAAAACATTATTGTTTTAAATCAGCCGGTTAAGTTTCATGCTGATGAAAATAAAATGGTTGATAAAATAAAAAGGAAATATTTCATGATTATAATATCTGTAAGTAAAAAATGCCACCCTATTCACCTGCAGTATCTCACCTTAAGCAAAAGAAAACCAATGCTCGTATTTAGCAAAAACAGAGTTCCATTTCCTGTCTGGTTTGAGGTTGCGGTTGATGTGTGTCCTACCATCGTTTAAGTAGCATTTTTGTTTTGTCCATGCCATTGTTTTGTTCTGTTATTATTTGACTGTGTTGTGCTCCATACCATGATACAATGGTCAAGATAATTCAAAAAACCCTTACATTTCCTGTTTGGTTTGAGGTTGCGGTTGATGGGCGGTGGTGTGACGTCACTCAGTCTGCTGGGCCGGTGGCAGAGGGAGGCGCTGCTGCCTTTGCGGGCCGGGAGCGTGGCACTGAAGCCGGGGAAGTCAAAGTGGTGCGGCCCGGGGCTCATGGGGATGTAGTTGTTCTTGGGACTGTCAGCCTGGGCCGCACTGAGAGGGGACGAGCCCGGGTTCATAGGCATGTAGTTATCATCAGAGTTACCGCTGTCCGACCGAGTCAGGGGGGTTTTGGTTCTCTATAGACAGACAGACAGACAGACAGACAGACAGACAGACAGACAGACAGACAGACAGACAGACAGACAGAGGGCACATTTGAGTGTCTAGAAAAAGCAGTTTATAAATCGTGTAAATTATTACTATTTCTTTCAAATTGTTTTTATGCTTTCATAGAATACCGTAAAAAAAAATATATATATTACATTATGAATATGACATGAGTTCTGGTATGCATGTGCATTCTTTGACAATGATACTCAATTGCAGGGCAGACTGCTGGGGCAAGGCTAGGGTTAAAAAGACATGATGTGTTTTCAAGTGTTCAGTATATTAACAGTGCCAGTTATCCCCCCCCCCCTCAGGAGAAATCACAGTTAAAGTAAAACAGTGTCTGTGTGTGGGAATGGTAAAGCGTAAATGGGAACAGGTCTCCCTTCAAAAAGAGTCTCCTGGGTGCTCCGGTGGCGTAGTGGATAGAGCGCGTACCATAATGTCTCCGGCCTTCGTTGCAGTGGTCACAGGTTCAAATCTGACCTGTGGACCTTTACTGCAGGTCATCCCCCCCTCTCTCTCTCTCTCTGTGTCTCCCCATTTCAACTCTGCACTATCAATAAAGCTTGAAAATGCCCAAAAATAATCTTAAAAAAAAAAAAAAAAGATTCTCTGGTCTCAATGGGATTTACCTGTATAATAAAAGTTAAACAAAAAAAACGAAAAGTGAAACATTCCCTCACCAGGTATGAGCTGAAGCCGTCGTTGACAGACTCCACACTCTGTCCTGAGCTGCTGAAGTGAACCGGCCGGTGATGGAGGCTGGTCTCAAAGGACGAGCCTGGGGGGAGAGAAGCAATGAGGAACACTGTGAGGAAGATATCGTACAATCACTTCAAACAGGACAATTTAGAGCCTGTAGAAAACTGGTGTAAAAAAATTTAAAAATCAATATGATATTTTATACAAATCTGATTGAAAATAAATGTTATAAAAAATGATCTATTAATATTGGATTATCTATCCTTATTGGAGAGAAGCAATAAGGAATACTGTGAACTAAACGGTATCTACAAGTGAAAATAGTTCAATGCCAAAAACTACATCAGTGCACATATTGTACAAAAGTCACATCAAAACAGGCCAATTTAGAGAGAAAAACATTTGAAATCTTTTGGAAAACTGGTTTAAATGTGTTAAAAATCGAGAGAGAGAGAGAGAGAGAGAGAGAGAGAGAGAGAGAGAGAGAGAGAGAGAGAGAGAGAGAGAGAGAGAGAGAGAGAAGGAAGCAATAAGGACTACTGTGAACAAAGGTTATTTACCAGTGAAATAGTTCAATGCAAAATATTGTACAATAGTCCATTACACAGCAATACAGGCCTATAATGATGGAGAACGCTTGCTGTCAAAAACACTTTATTGTCAAAATCATTGAATATTTCCTCACGATCCTCTACCTGTCCTTACAGCGTTAATAATATACAGCCTAAGTTCTGTAAACAGGCATGTTGCTATAGCGCTACGGTGGGCACCTTTGTTAACATACCAGTTTACAGGTTTGTGCACTAGATATATTTTCTTTCAGTGCACAGGTAGTGGATCCTGAGGAGAAATATTCACTGATTTTGACAACAAGCGTTCTCCAGAATCACTGACTCCACCTTTAAGAGAAAAACATTTGAACATGTATACTCGTGTACTTAATTCTACAAAGTGGACACTAGTGATATTTAATTAAATTCTTCATTAGTTTATACTAGCTCTTTGCAGCAGAGGTTTGGGAACAGCCTGTGGCCTCACTAACAAGGGTCACAGGCTGAAGCACTGAACACAATGTAATGAAAGCCTACAGTGGTGGGCTTTCTTCTTCATAGCTTATTAGCCTGGAACGGAGCATTCTGTACAGGGCTGTATGGATAGAATTCCATTAGCCTCTCGAAAAGAACAGTGTCTGCTGCTAGAACGACCCATTTGTTTTGCTCAGCTGCGAGCGTTAAATCAGTAAAATGAGACTTTGAGAGAGAGAGAGAGAGGGCAGAGAAAGGGGAGGAGAGAGAGAGAGGAGAGGATGCAAAGTCACTGCGATACACCACAGGAAAAATGGAGTGAACAAGACAGATTTGTATCCGAAAAAACAGGAAATGTGAAATGCAAGTATTCGAATTATCTCTATATGAGTCAACTGAGATTGTTCAAAGAAACAAGCATGGTTTAAGAGGAACGTATTAAGAAAGCAGTTAAGGTGAGACAAGGAAGGCACATGTTTGTCTATTTTGCTTCCGTAGCATGTCTTCTTTAATAGCCTACTAGAATAAATAAAAGGCAGTAGTAGGGGAGAACAGGGTTATATGTCACATGGGTTGGTTGTCACATTCGTTATATCTCAATACCAGAATGCGCTGTCTTTGAAATTTTGATGAGAAATTCACACTTGAGTAAAAAGAGTGCCTACCAACCCCATTCTCCCCTACCTCACCTTAAATCACTGATATAACAGCATTAACTATACTATACCTCTATGCAGCCTTATGTTCTCCACAGCCGGTAGAGTATTCCTTCTCGGGATGACGGACACCGCTGTCGTAGCATCATGTCTCCGTTCTGGCTGCCTAGCGACTGCGGGCTGCCCCACTGCCCCCCCTCTCCCCCCTGGCTGGGTTTGGGGGGTCGAGGGGGCGGGGCGACAACACACGATGACTCGGAGCTGGCCGGCGTCAACGCGTTGTGATTCTTATCAAAAGTCCGCGGGATCTGGTAGAAGGATCCGGGCGTCGTAGGAATGTCGTAATTGTCAGTCGGGCGTTCCACGTTGCTATGCATGGTCGCTAGGGCGATTGCACGGCGTTTTGAAGGTATACACTTCTTCTTCGTTGTCTTCTAAATCGGACCGCGTCGCCAAAACCGAGTGCGCTGTGTCGTGGGCGCCTCCGTGCTGAAGCCCCGGGGCAGGACGTAGCAGGCCTCTTCGGGGGAGTCATCGTTAGGACCTCCCCCTCCCCCTCCCCCTCCCAGCTGGTGCTTCCCTGGTTTGGGTAACTGTAGAAGCCGTGCAGCTGAGCACCCATCCCGTTCAGACAGTGGGAGAAGCCATGGGACAGCTTCTGGACGGCCGCATCGCTCCCCGCAAACAGGTGGCTACTCCGCTGGGCCTGGGAGAAACTGGCACTCCTGGGAAACATGGATAAAGAAAGACACGTATGGAAATATTAACGTTTTATTGTCCTAAAATATATGTTAAAAGTTACGTTGTGTGAGTGTTCAGGTTATAGGCTACATTGTTATTAGGGTTTCTATTGGAACGTTTTAATTTTTCATGGTGTAGTGTCCAAAAAACCCTAATATAATCCCATTTTTAGTTTTCAGAAAGGTGGAGGTGGAGAAAAAGAGAGTTTTTTTTAATACTCTGGGAGATTTTACTAATAGGTCTTTATTGTCTATATAGTACATCTTATACATCAATGCTGGCCTAATGGCAACAATGGCCATGACCATGTGTTTTTCTGTAGTATTTAATCAACATTGGTGTAATTGCCAAAATAGCCACTAGATGCACTGTAACACTTCATAGGAAACTTTAACACCCTCAATCTGAGCACACATTGGAAAAAGCACTTTACCATCAGTGCCTTTTAAACACCTTGTGCAGCTATACATTTTGTATTTTTAACATCTCCTTTTAAAAAAGTGTTTCTGTTTGCATTGTTTTTCAGTATGTTCCACTGGTATGGCACCCATGTAGGGAGGAGGAATGCTTATGCCTTTGCCCCCCCACACACACACACACACACACGCACCACGCACGCACACACGCACGCACGCACGCATTGCAAAGATAAGATATCCACAGAGTAGGCCTAATTTTTTTTATTTGTTATGTCTGTGCTAATCTTTTTTGTTTTGTAAATGTGTAGCTACACTAGAGGTTTTCTATCGGTTATGTTCAATCTTGATTATAAATGGAACAATTTTAAATGAGTAATACATCAAGGTTATACATTAAAGTAATCAGTGATCTGCAGAACATTGTTGTCAAAATGCCTTTTGATCAAATCCAGTGAAGGTCCGCTACTTAAAAATCTGGTGTTAATACACAGCTTAGGCTCTGTAAACTGGTATGTAAACAAAGAAGGCCCAACGTAGCTAGCACAAGCCAGTCTACAAAGGCTAGCTGTACTGTGTACCAACACCAGATGTATTTCATGAGGAGATCACAGATTTTGACAAAAGCGTTCTCCAGAATCGCTGACTCCACCTTTAAATATTGACATAACATTTTGTCCTCTCCGACTCATTTCTTATTCAGGTCAAACGGAACACTGACTGTGTTTCATCAATTCTTCTGTCTGCTAAGGATTTCAACCGTCAGTCAATAATTGTGCTCATCACTTTGCCTCCCATTGTGTGCCTGCATGGGGGGGGGGGTTTTTACTTTGATTCATTTAACCATTGGTCATCAGAACAATTGCATTTTGATTCTGAACTAGGGGTGGGCGATATAGCCTCAACAATGATATCACAATATTTCAAGGACATGAAAAATAACTATATTTATGATGATATTGGAAATAAAAATAAATGAATAGCATGTTATTGGTTAATGCATACTATGTGTCACAGACAGGACTGTGAGTGCTTTACCCTGTGTGTGTGTGTGTGTGTGTGTGTGTGTGTGTGTGTGTGTGTGTGTTAGCGCTTTTCAATATCAATGCTATCGAAATAAGACACTTTTTTTCTGAAATCAATCAAAGCCCACACTACCAGATGTCTGTCTTCATTAGCAGACCCCCAGAGCTAAAGCTAAGCTAAGCTAAGTCCGAAAGTGACATACTATCTACATAAGGCTGACGAAATTGATTGTGAATTGAACACACACACACACACACACACACACACACACACACACACACACACACACACACACACACACACACACACACACACACACACACACACACACACACACACACACACACACACACACACACACACACACACACACACACACACACACACACACACACACACACACACACAGAGAGGCCTATGTATAAATGGTGTGGCTCAGAGGGCAGTTCTACCCGCTGCTAGTCTAAAGCTAAAGCAGTGATGAATTGTAGCTTCAAAATCATTGATCATCTGCTAGCACGCGGCTATCTGCCTGATAGCATCATTATTAAACCTGTCTTCTTCTCTCCACTCTCTGACCGCGGGTATGAAGGCACAGGGAGGGGAATGCTAATGGCAAAAATATAGGAAATGTAATATAAACATTATAGTTGGGCCTTTTGTTCTCATGCTAGCATAAGCATAACGCCTTGATAGATAGATAGATAGATAGATAGATAGATAGATAGATAGATAGATAGATAGATAGATAGATAGATAGATAGATAGATAGATAGATAGATAGATAGATAGATAGATAGATAGATAGATAGATAGATAGATAGATAGATAGATAGATAGATAGATAGATAGATAGATAGATAGATAGATAGATAGATAGATAGCATAGGCTTAAGTGAGCCCATAGTAGTCTTACGTGCCATAGCTTAAGCAACATTTCTCTCAAGATTATCAATTACTCATTTTAGACTTTTCTTCAATCAAAGCACTTTTAAAATGACATTTTTACTCTTTTTCCACCATGCTTATCACACACACACACACACACACACACACACACACACACACACACCCCCTTTCCCCCTCTCCATAACAGGGGGTTCATTCAAACCCTCAGAGACCCTTCTAGACTAGGAGAGGAAGCGTCGCTGTAAACCTGTACGTTGACCTATACCATTAACGGGATAACAGGAAACCGACAACAGGACGTCCCGAGAGTTGACACACACACACACACACACACACACACACACACACACACACACACACACACACACACACACACACACACACACACACACACACACACACACACACACACACACACACACACAGACACAGACACACACACACACAGACACAGACACAGACACAGACACAGACAGAGACAGACAGCCAGACAGACAGACAGATAGACACACACACACACACACACACACAGACACACACACAGATGTCTTACCGTGCGCTCTCTGTCTTCCGGCTCATGCACTGGTGTAGTAGGAGGTAGTCCTGGGGCGCGCTGTTGGGCAGTGAACTGTGCGAGTGTCGGACGGGCACGTCGAAGGTGAAGAGAACCGGCTGGCTGGAGTGGATGGGGGGCGCCGACGACTTGCGTTCCCCAGTCAGAGGGGCCGACGACTGGGACACATCTGCTCCGACCGAACGGGGCATATGGTGCAACCGGCCATCTGTACAGAGAGAGAGAGAGAGAGAGAGAGAGAGAGAGAGAGAGAGAGAGAGAGAGAGAGAGAAAGGGTGTTATTGATTGTTTAAAACTATAAAAGGTGTTTACGCCATACACAGATTTTAGGGTTGTATTGGGATTTCAAGGCGGGACAATGCAAGTGAATGGGGTGAATTTTTTAACCTATACAAGAGGAGTCATGACACTTTAGTAGTTGATTTTTTTCATTTTATAAATCCCCAAAAACATGTTCAGGTCTTAAAAATGCATATAGTGCGGCCATCTGTACAGAGAGAGAGAGAGAGAGAGAGAGAGATAGAGAGAGGGAGAGAGAGAGATAGAAGAGAGGGAGAGAGAGAGAGAGACAGAGGGAGAGAGAGGGAGGGAGAGAGAGACAGGGGGGAGAGAGAGAGAGAGAGAGAGAGAGAGAGAAGAGAGAGAGAGAGAAAGGGTGTTATTGATTGTTTAATGCTATAAAAGTTTTTTTTTAGGAGAAACTAGTCTTTAGGGTTGTGTTGGGAATTTAGGGTGAGACACTGTAGGTGAATAGAGGGGACAATATGTTAACTTACAGGAGGTATCGGTATGGATCTTTGCCAGTTGATCCAACATTAAACAACATCTCATTAACTATGTGTTAATTTGCACCTCTTTACAAATTAAAAGTTGGATAAAGCCAGAGTAAAAAGTGTTTCAAGTTTTTACAGGATATTACATAGTCTTTTTTAATTTTATATTAAACAAAGCAGCATTTTTTTTTATTACTAAATGCATCATAAGTCAGACAATTAACAACATATGAACAAATCCTTCAGTAATAACCTTCATAATAGTGCCAAGAATTATCATGGAAAGTTTAGTTGATGTAAGTGCTTTAGAAATTGAGATTTTTAGTTCAGAGTATTGGCAAAAAAAAACAACTAATGTTGAAATAATGGCCGTTTAAGACTGTTGTATAAGAGAAATACACAGACGCAAACAGACAAGGTTTAGTCAAATTCATTGTAGGGCTTAAGCCTTCACATGCCCTTGCCTTACAAGAGATTTAGTAGCTTACAGTCAGCTCAGTAATCGATACAGTAGACAGATTTGATCCGGCAGAGAGAGAGAACAGAAAATAGTACCATCCTATTTTCTGGTCTACAGGGGGCGACTGCAGTTCACACAGCACATGATCTAAGGAGTGATTCCTGTTTGGACCAGGGTCACTGTGTTAGCTTTGTTTAGACTTTATTGACTTGACCATTGTTTTGCACAGTGGGACTTTGTGAACAACATGGTCTTGCGGTGGTATTGTTTCTCTTGTGTGTGTGTGTTGTGTGTGTGTGTGTGTGTGTGGTGTGTGTGTGTGTGTGTGTGTGTGTGTGTGTGTGTGTGTGTGTGTGACATCCCTGATATCTGTTTTTGCAAAGGCTATGGCTACAAAGGAAAAACAGATCTGAGAAAGAGAGGAGGGGATATTGCTGTAAATAGATGTGGGCACAAGGCCAAAATGAGGAGGTGCACACACACACACACACACACACACACACACACACACACACACACACACACACACACACACACACACACACACACACACACACACACACACACACACACACACACACACACACAATAGATGTAGGAGGAGAGAGAGTGGGCGGCCCAACTGATCCATCGACCCGCCTCGGTGCTGTGTGCAAACGCTAGCTAGTGGGAGAGAGAGGGAAAATAAAGTACAGCGATCTTCTTTTGCTGATACTAACATCTTTCCTTTACTGCACAGTTAATGCAATGTTTTGAATATGTAGATTTATACAAGAACATTGAGATGAAACTATTTTGAATGAGGATGTAAGTAATGATTGTATTCTTTTATTAAATAATAGTTTAGTCTTTTAATTTAAAAATGTATACTAATATAAATAAAAGTCCAGTCCAACATGTACACTGAGGTGTTTATTTGACTAAACCGTGTTTGTTTGCCGTCTGTATATTTCTCCTATACAACCATCTTTAACACCATTATTTAAATTTTCATTTTCCTTTATTTAACCTCGAAAGATCAATTGAGGGGTGACCACTTTTTAAAATGACGTTGAGTTAATTACAGATACACAATATACAATGAAAATACACAACAAGTTTACAAAGAGACAACAACAATTAAAACATTCAGATCAATTGAATGAAGCAGAACAATAGCCTAATTAAAACAGTTACAAGTGGAGTGGGGCTGATTAAAAATAATAAGTTTAAATTGGTTAACAGTTATAAGTGTATTTATCTTAATTTGATGTTGTAGGCTGTTCCAGGAGTCAGGGGCACTGTGGCTAAAAGCAGTTTTACCAAGCTCAGACCGGGCGTATGGAAAATATAACATGAGCATGTTTGATCGGGTTTGATAAAGCCCATCTGAAATAAGCAGCATTTCTGTCAAATAGAGTGGTAGCTTTCCGTCAGGGCTTTATATATATAAAAATGCCAATGTGCATCACATCTCTCCTTAAGGGAGGACCACCCAACCTTTTCATATAAAACACAATGGTGTGTGTCATAAACATCTCCTGTGATGAATCTCAAAGCAGAGTGAAAAACAGAGTCAGGAGTTTAAGGCATGAATGAGATGCATGCCGGTAAACCACATCCCAGTAATCAAGGACAGACATAAAAACTGCCTCAATAATCCTTCATTATCATGTATTAAAATGTAAGTTATCATGATGATATCTATAAGTTAAGAAAATTACCCTGTCCAACTTTAGTGTCCTCGCCTTAAACAACTATTCAACCAACTACTTCAGCCTTGACTTAAATCATATCTGAAAAGTAACCTTGCTCTTTTCACCCATGGCTTTCTTGTATTATTTATCATTTTCCAGACCTTTAAAAACCATGCAATGCGTCAAAACTGGCCTTTAAAAGAGGGCGAGGGGTGTGTGTGCGTCACAAAGAGAGATGACCGTACATAAGGACCACAACCACAGTCGAAAACAGAACACACACACACACACACACAGGGACACAGGGACAACAGGGCGTACCCCACACACACACACACATACAGGGAAGCGGGCACACACACACACACACACACACACACACACACACACACACACACCAGCGTTAGGGTGGGGAGGGTATTCTGCAGCCCAGTTAGCTGAATGAGGTCATTCCGATGCCCCAGGGAGAAAAGGCTTCTGCTGTGGGGTCTCCAGGCCAGTGGACATCGTGAGATACCGGGGCCACACACACAACCACCAAACCAACACACCCACACCACACACACACACACACACACACACACACACACACACACACACACACACACACACACACACACACACACACACACACACACACACACACACACACACACACACACACACACACACACACACACACACACACACACACACACACACACACACACACACACACACACACACACACACACACACACACACACACACACACACACACCACACACACACACAGGGTATACCCCCAACCCCCCTCCCCAAATCATCCTCAATTACACCATTGTTCTGGGCCGTTCCACTCTCCCTGCGCTTGGGAGGCATCATCTTCTTCTACGCAAAAAGCTTTGTGAGAGCTTTCATCTGGCAGTGTGGCCAGAGCTCCACTAACATGGGTAGATATATTGATCTGTTTTACAAAGACCGCCCCCCCCCCCCCCCCTTTGACAGAGTGGAAAAACACACGCATGCTTGATGACTTTTAAAGGTGCAGTCAGTGTGTATAATATCGGAATATTTAGTGGTGAAAGTTCTAGATTGCAACGGTGAACGGTCCCCTTGGTAAATACTTGCTTTGGGGAATTTACAGAAGCTACGGTGGCCTTCAAGGGACAAGAAGCTAGTTACTAAAGATGGCATCATCCACCCACTGCCTCAAGTCTTTCCACAATATCAAGTGATGAGGTGAAGATGTATTTAGTTATTTATTCTATAGTACTTCTTCTCCGTCTTCCAACAGGTGCATTTCCCCAGGACGCCCACTTTATATAAAAACGTTAAAAAACTGTAGTAAAACATGGCGGTGCAACATGGCGGCCTCAGCACACCCACTCCTATTTAAAAGGCTCATTCTAAGGAAATAAAATAAACTACTTTGATTATACACTAATTAAAACATACTTATGAATGATATTCCATTTTTACCAAGTCTGTTCTTGAAAAAACACAAATGAATTCTACACAATGTACCTTTAAAAAAAAAAAACATTACAGATGAAAATGTAATCTTGTTCAATTTCATGGAGTGTGTGTTTTCATACGAGCTTGTTTTTTTTTTCTCCTGTGGCCTAAATGATTTTTGTGAGTGAGGGGAGTAACGAGTGTGTGCAGTGTGTGTTGTGTGTGTGTGTGTGTGTGTGTGTGTGTGTGTTGTGTGGTGTGTGTGTGTGTGTGTGTGTGTGTGTGTGTGTGTGTGTGTGTGTGTGTGTGTGTGTGAGTGAGGAGAGTTACGAGTGTGTGCAGTGTGCGCTGATGGGACATGGCTCATCACTGACACTAATGGATCCTATGATGTATGTTTCCACTGGGAGGCAGTCCATCAACTCTCTGAAACCACAACACAGAGAGAAATGTTCAAATGACTGTAACCGTCCCCTCTGTGATTCTAGTAGGGTTGGAAACTGAATATGAGGTGGAGAAATGTTTATTAAAGCGTGTTACGTTTTTTTAAATACATTAAGTTGGACTTGGGACACTCAATATGATTTCATTCATTTTTTCATATAAGTGAATGTCGGTTATATTCAAGCCATCGCCAAACGAGTTGAACACAAAGTTGATCCGTTCTATCAGCTCCACAAAACTCTCTCTGTATTTCTCTGTTTACAAATTGGTGTCGCCCCAGATCCTCCTTTAAAGCTATAGTGCGTAACTTTTTCCATTTAAATTATGAATGAATGTGAGTTACATGCGGCCCATCGCCAAAAAGAGTTGACACAAAGTTTATTGAGCCTATCAGCTCCACAAAAGTTTTTTTTTTTTTAGTTATGAGCAAGAAATGACGTCAATACTAAAAATACATTTTCCATACGACTAAACTTAAAACCTCCACATCAAAAAAGGCAGTAAAACAGACGCACACAAAAACTATTCCCATGCCATGTCTGAGCTTGAAACAAACAACAGCAATGCCTTTTCAAAGACCCTCTTGATCAAGCGAAGGACATAGGACTTTTTCACACACACACACACACACACACACACTTTGGTTAAGCGAAGGACAGAGGACTTTTTCTGGGTCAAAGAGCACGTAAGTTCACGAGCAATTTTCCAATTATGTTCTATAATACATCACCTACTGTCTCATCTGCTCTGCGGCTCTGTAATCTAATAGAAAGCACACACACACACACACACACACACACACACACACACACACACACACACACACACACACACACACACACACACACACACACACACACACACACACACACACACACACACACACACCACACACACCACACACACGCACACCACACGCACACCACACCACACACCACACGCACACACACACACACACACACACACACACACACACACACACACACACACACACACACACACACCCCACACACACACACAGGGCCGGCTGCTGGTCTCGGGGGCCAAAATTAGAATCCTGTTGAATTACTAAAGGACAAGACGTCTTTGTAGGGCTGGTTCATTTCCTCCCTGTGCTGGGGAAGGGACATATGATAATCTAATCTGAAATGAGATTTAAAAATAGAAAATACCGCAACCAACTGACCAACTCAAATTGAAAGGAGCTGATTGAAACATGAGGGAAGAAGGGGAAGAATTTTTAAATGATCTCAATATGGTGGTTACGAAATCAACCCTTAAAAAGGTTTAGTCAGCGATTCTGGAGAACACTTGTTGTTCGAAATCACTGTTTGTTAAAATCAGTGAATATCTCACGATTCCGCTACCTGTCTCGTACTGTGTGGGTGCTAAAAAAAAGCTGTTAAGTGTTAATACACAGCCTAGGCTCTGTAAACTGGTATATAAACAAAACTGGTATGTAAACAAAGGGGGTCCACTGTAGCTATAGCAACATGTCCCTTTACAGAGCCTAGGCTGTGTATTTACATTGGATTCTTCTTTCAGCACACACACACAGTATGGACAGGTAGCGGATCATGAGGAGATATTCACAGATTTTCACAAAAAGTGATTTTGACAACAAGCATTCTCCAGAATCACTGACTCCACCTTTAAATATTCCATTAAAGATAACCATCAAAAAGGTACAGAACATGCTGCCTGCCTGTGAGTGCAGGGGAAAAAAGCAATGTCCTTAATGGTTTGATATCAGATTGCACTTAAAGATATAGCCCTGAGGGTGAGCAGCTATGTCGAGTGTTGGCAAATTAACCTCAGATATATAGGGAGGCCATCTAGTGAGACGTTAGAAAGGCAATGGGTTTGGACCCCTCAAAGGGTTCAATACAAGTGCCCTTGAAAAAAGCCCTCAACATCAGCAAGTGTGATTCAGACTGGAAAATAGCATCAAATATATGACTCGAGTGTTAAATTGGTATCTGGCTCTTTAAGGCTAGACACTATAATTAACGTATAGATAGCATCATGTAACATTGCCAGTTGATTACTTACATTTGATTTAATACTTAACTACATAGATTTTTGTATGAAAATGTTTTCGGACATTTTCGAATAAATATATACACGTTGTCAATATCTACAATCACGTGTACATTTGCATCTCTTAAAATCAAAACAAAATCTAGAGGTTGGAAAAAGCCAAAGTTCAAATCTTAATTTCCTTATTACAACATTGAGGTGTCCTAAGGTTTTACAGAACACATTTTGGATACAGTTTTGTTTCATTTAATCTAGAGATGCATTTTCAGCGTGTTTTTAAGAACAAAATGTATCATAAATTAGAGTCTTTGGTCTCAATGGAATAACCTGTATAAATAAAGGTTAAAAAAAATAAAATAAAATAAAAATCATAAATTAGACATTAACACATGTAACAAATCATTCTGTAACAACCTTCAGAATAGTGCTAAGAATGATCATGGAAATTTAGTTGATGTATGAATTCAAGTATTGAGTATTAACTACTTTTGTTATAATAACCCTAAGCTGCTTGGGAGAAAACAATGCTTTTGCCTTCAGTGTCTGGTGTTAAAGCAACAGTGGCCCAGGAGACCATGTAGTGTGGTCCATTTGCATGAGTGTGTAGCTAGTGGTGTGTGTGTGTGTGTGTGTGTGTCTGTGTGTGTGTGTGTGTGTGTGTGTGTGTGTGTGTGTGTGTGTGTGTGTGTGTGTGTGTGTGTGGTGTGTGTGTGTGTGTGTGTAGTAGGGGGGTTGGGAGTTTCTCTGACATAACTGGCCAACAAGAAAGAAGAGGAAAAATCACATCCTCACTCTGCTAGTTAAAGGTAGAGTCAGTGATTCTGGTTGTCAAAATAAATTTTGGTCAAAATCAGTGAATATCTCCTCACAATCTGATACCTGTCCTTGCTGTGTGTGCACTGGAAAAGAATCCAGTGTTAATGAATACACAACCTAGGCTCTGTAAACGAGAATATTGCTAGCTACAGTGGGCCCACTCTGTTTGCACACTAATTTAACAGAGGCTGGGCTGTGTATTAGCAATAGATTTCCACCTAATGTTTTTTGACAACAATCATTCTCAACAATCACTGACTCCACCTTTAAATCGGGAGCTCAAACAAAATGGCATGTTGCTGTTTCATTCTCAGCAGAATATCAAACAGAGCAGACAGACACACACACAAACATACACACACACACACACCCTGATTACATTACTCCCCAGTGCCGGCCCCACTTCTACAGCATCATGTGAGCTACGCCCCTCCGCCACACAAGCAGAGCACACACACACACACGCACAACACACACCACACACACACACACACACACACACCACACACACACACACACACACAACACACACACACACACACACACACACACACACACACACACACACACACACACACACACACACAACACAACCGCCCCTCCGCCACACTGCGACATCTATGTGCTTCAGAACACCACTACACTGATCAATCAACTAAAAGGCCAAAGCTTGTCCCGGCCTATGAGTTACACAGTTTGGCTTCAGTCTAAGACAGCAGCTCATTTTCAAAGCTCTGACCTCATTCTGTGTGTGTGTGTGTGTGTGTGTGTGTGTGTGTGTGTGTGTGTGTGTGTGTGTGTGTGTGTGTGTGTGTGTGTGTGTGTGTGTCTGCGATGGGTGGATATTATAAATACTGTAACCATGCAACAGTAGGGGTGGACTCACACACCACACACACACACACACACACACACACACACACACACACACCACACACACACACACACACACACACGCGAAAAGTTGAGACAATATCTGGGGAATGTTGTACAATATGTTGAGAATTGCCTTTAGACATTAGGTCATTGGAAAAGGTGGAGTCAGCAATTCTGGAGAATGCTTGTTGTCAAAATCACTTTTTGTCAAAATCAGTAATATCTCCTCATGATCCGCTACCTGTCTGTACTGTGTGTGCGATGAAAACAAGCCGGTGTTAATACACAGCCTAGGCTCTGTGAACTGGTAGGTAAACAAAGGGGGCCCGCCGTAGCTAGCAACATGCCTGTTTACAGAGCCTAGGCTGTGTATCACCACTGGATTGTTTTTTTTCAGCGCACACAGAGTACGGACAGGTAGAGGATGGTGAGGGGATATTAACTGATTTTTTCTTTACCAATAATTCATTTTGACAACAGTATCACTGACTCCACCTTTAAGATGGGCTTTGCAGTCAAATGCAGCTAACCTAACCGAGCTAAGAACAACACAAGGATAATTTGCTATGACAATATAGTGCATTACAGCATGGGAACACCCTTAGATAGTAGAAATGCAAGCCAGCTGCTCTAGATCTACAAACAGCTGTTCAGATAAATGTACTTTGCTATAGACAGTCACAACTCACATGGAATATCAGTATTTGCAGAGAAGATTTTGCAAATTTTTCATGGGCGCAACCATTTAAAAAGGGAAATGAACAGGCTTTCCAACGGGTGTATTGCCATGAACTATTGTTAAAACAAAGGAATCCTCGACCAAACGCAAACTGCCTTACTTTTTGTTCTAAGTGTATATGCATAGGAGACAGCTCTGCAATTACACTTGTATCTGTACTAACACAAGCAGCATACCAATTACACTGCCTGTGATATAGTTTGACAGACGTCGGAGGCCGCTATGCATAACCAAAAGGCACATTATACTCCAATATGCTAATTATGTGGGGGGAAACATCTACTGTACCTTTAGCATACATTAAAACGTCTGCATTGCGTTTAAACAGTTGGCCCAAGAAAATATCCCATTCACAAAACACAAGCCGTTTGCAGTTTGCCTGTGAGTGTAGGCTGGCTGGTAAAGGCCAATTAAACTGATTGGGGTTTTGCAACATGTCGGTACTAAACAATAAACCTGTCATTTCAACAATTTAGCCAATGCCAATTTAAAGATGAAAAATGACTAGATATAGCGACACACAGCCAGAATCTGTGCACATACATCCACTAAGGTTATTAACTAAATGGATATCAGATATTCAAGGATGAACTAGGATTGGGGGAAAATAAAAATTTAGACACAATTGTGATCCGTATATGAGCAGTTGTTTGTGTGGCATTAAAGGTGCAGTCAGTCGATTCTGGTAGAATCGTGTTTGTTGTCAAAATATGTGTGTGTCAAAATCAGTGAATATAGTACATACAGGTAGCAGATCATGAGGAGATATTCACTGGTTTGACAAAAAGAGATTTTGACAACAAGCGTTCTCCAGAATCACTGACTCCACCTTTAAATGTACCTTTAAACCAAAGATTGAACTGCATTTTTGAGCATTTTTTTTTATTCAAAGGGGGGGAGCTGTAGTATGGCTGACCCTGCGCTCTGACCCTTCCAAAGTGGAAACTTGAGAGGGGATACTTTGACTTAATAT
>CM047508.1:3840911-3860911 GCA_026122265.1 Ammodytes dubius | reverse complement strand
CGTTGTAAAAATAAAGAAGAGAGAAAACAATTCTCACATAATTAGTTCGATATTGCCAAATTTGCATATTTATTCAAACATTTCTGAAAAAAATGTAATTTGAAAAATAATTGTTTTAATGTTAGTAATCAACTGGCAAAGTTTCATGATGATATCTATAAGTAAAAAATATTACCCTATTCACCTGCAGTTAATAGTGTAATATTCTCCATTACACTTATCCTATACTTTGAGAGGGGATAACAACTAAAAACAAAAGCTACCAATATAAAAGGTTTATCACATCAAAACCTCTTCTTGGGATGTATAGGATATAAAAAATCACAACTAGAATGTGTCCACCCAGATTTTAGCCTACCAATAAGAGACATTTTGGGACTTGGCCCATGGACTATAACGTAAAATGCTAGCTTGTTATCCAATCGGCTAACGTTACTCCAGGCAAACAAAACCATTAAGCTAACATGACGTTAGCTTAATGTAGACGTAGCCTACCTTTTTAAGAATGCTTTCTAACATGTCACCGCTAACTTTACTTCATGCAATAAAAATCATAAGAACAATATTGAGCTGATAGTTTGCAATTAGTTTGCTAACCTCTTTTTGTCGTCTGTCTGCCTGTCCATTTCGGCCCGTTTACATGGTGTTCGTCTCCGTGTGCAGTGTGGCTTCTGTCCAGTGGTTTCTTCGACGTCTTCACGGCCCATTGGTTTTTATAAGAGAGGATTGAGGTGCTCCTCTCAACTTCACGTGCAGCTCTGGAGGATCTTGCACCTCCCCTGTGTTGTCAAATGTTCTATATAGATAAAGTGGTTGCTGTTCCGTGCATTTTAACCTTATTTAAAATGTGGAGAATACTTAAACCCCCATAATTGTTTTTTCAGCTTGGTAAAAAAATAGACTATTTCAATGTGGGTTGCCAGATCTGTCTAGTAACGTCCTGTATTTAGTGAGAAAAAACATGACTGGATGAGGGCATTTACAAAAACAAATATATCATTAACGAAATAAAAATCTTGAGAGTGTGTTCTGAGAAAAGGTTGAATTGAATGGATTGATGAGACTATATTAGCCGCCTACTTGTCACATCAATAGGCATATCAGTAATTTAATTAGCCTATTTATTCCTAAAAAATAAAGCATATCCTATGTATAAGGCTAACTGAAATTGATTAATCAGAAATACAATATTTGAAGAAACCAACATTAATATGTCTTCTAAATTTCAAAAGGTCAAAGTATGTGTTGAGTGTAAAAGTTTAGTTGACACATTTTTACTTATTTCTAACCATTAGACCTGGCAACTTCCGAGCCTTGGAAGGTGCTTGTACTGGTGCACAGCTGAACAAATCTTATTTCATAACATTTCCTCATCTAAACAACTTAATCATTTGAAGAACAATAATGAATTTTACAAAATGTATTACTTTTGGTTATTAAGAAGTCCACCTGGAAGGCTTCTGCAAAGCTTTTGGTTCCAGAAAAAATGGTTTTCCATGCTAATATATTAAAGTGAAATAATGCTCTTAAACCGTCTTAGTTCATCGTTAGGTAATATATCATAATGTTGTGACTTTACTTAGCGGGACACATAACTATTAATTAATGTATGGGACTTCAAATTCACGGTTTTCAGTGATGGTAATTAATTAATTAATAGTATTAATACATTTTAAGAAACATGTCTGAGTTGATCTGTAATATATGTCTTAGGTAAGCAATGATCATTAAAGACTCAGTCTGTAATTAAGACTGACTTCTGATTAGTTACTGATGGAGTAACCATTCATTCATGGCTGAGTCCTCCATGAGTCTTACATGAGTCCTACATTAACTCAGGATGAACTGAGCATTAATTAAGCATCAATTAATGCTGATGAGTGTCTACGTAATATAAAGCGTTACCTTACTATTTTTGATGGCTTGAACTTGGCTCTTGACAAAATAATAAATGACTTGAGAATCGACTTGGACTTGCAATTTCAAAGGTGGTCACACACACACACACACACACACACACACACACACACACACACACACACACACACACACACACACACACACACACACACACACACACACACACACACACACACACACACACACACACACACACACACACACACACACACACACACACACACACACACACACACACACACACACACACACACACACACACACACACACACACACACACACACACACACACACACAACAATGTTGGAGTTGCCCGCCCCATAGAGTCTCAGTCCTCTTCACAGCAGACCATGGGTTAGAAAGATTTGGCATTCAAATCTCAGGATCTTACACAACAGTAAATGTTTTGCTATAGTGTGAAACCACGGCATGGCTCAAGACACTCACTAACACACACACACACACACACACACACACACACACACACACACACACACATACACACACACACACACACACACACACACACTCCATAAGCGCTGGGTGTGTTCACAGTAACAGATCTATAGATCAGCGATGATGCTCGAGGAATACTGATGCAGCAGGATGTGCACTGCCTTTCACTATATTAGTCATTTATCAGGCTCTAACACACACACACACACACACACACACACACACACACACACACACACACACACACACACACACACACACACACACACACACACACACACACACACACACACCATCAGTGCACATTTAATGGACAGGTAGTTTCCTTATAGGCGAATGAGGGAAAAAGTGCTTTTTAAATGCGGTGAGAGGAATTTCCAAATGTCAAATGAATCTGTGTTGCCATGTGACTGTCGTAACCAGGAAGTAATAACCCCTTTGCCTTTCTCACATATGAGAGATTAATGATTTGATGACTTCCGTTTGGGCAACACATCCAAAGCGCTGCTGAAATGTTTATTGGGTTACTCAGTGTTTTGGTCAACCAATCTAAAGTACCTCTAAGTTATCCAACAACCAAAAATGCCAATTCACAATGTTTAGTACATTCAAAACTACTGATATATTTTCTTCGCTGTACTTGCTGGTAGGTTACTATGGTAACACTTAACAATAAGGGTACAGTAATAAATGTTTAGTTAATAGCTACTTCATAAGAATTAACAAAGCATTAACTAACATTTAATAACCAAGCATCAATAAGCATAAACCACACATTAAATAACCGTTATTAGCATAACCTAAGCATTAGCTAACAGTTTATTCATAGCCTGAAAGTGTCAGTTGGTACAGCAGTAGATGTGCTATCTATTTGACTATCAATAGTTAATTCAGCTTATTCTTATCAATATAGAGAGACTTGATAGAGGGGTATGGCGCAAATATTGAGCAAATTTCGTGATTAGTGATTTAGGTGCATATATGCATACAACTATTTTTGCAGAGGCAGGAGCAGTTCTGAGGAAGAGGGAAATGGATCTGCATAGAATCAACAACACACACACACACACACACACACACACACACACACACACACACACACACACACACACACACACACACACACACACACACACACACACACACACACACACACACACACACACAACAGACACACACACACACACACACACACCAAGAAAAGAGACACTGACCTTTCTAGCATAACTGAACAAACACAAGCATCATTTCACAGTAAAAGCTGGTGTCCATATCATTCGTCGGAAAATGTTGCATGCTAAAAAATAAACCGCGTCCCGGCAAGCACACAGGAGCGTGCAGTGATGTTGTAAAGTTTACCTCTTGACCTGCTCCCCTTGACTACCAGTGTTTGAGCTAAGCTAACCTGGATGAGAGACCTTTGCATTTCGATATCAAAAAATGCACACACAGTTACAGGAATGGTTTCTGTCGCTTTTTCTTGAGCCGGACAGTGAGGTAAATGTAAAAAGGCTCTGTCCTGTTCACAGCAGACCCGGGTTAGAATCCAGCCCGGGTCGTTCTCTGCATGTCATTCCCCTTTCTGCCCCATTCTCATCTGTCTCTCCAAACTGTCTAATAAAGTAAAAGATGGCAACAGGAAAATATATATGAAAAAAAAACATCACTACTTAAAGGGCCTACTTCACCGGTTTGAATATGAAGGTGTATTGAATTCTGAGATCATATGTAGTATAAATGTGCAAAAAAAATCGGTTCATCCTAGCCTGAGAAAAGGCAGAAAGGACATAGGATCTCAGAATTCAATACACCTTCATATTCAAACCGGTGAAGTAGGCCTTCAAGCACCATTTGTTTGCTTCAAGAACAAGGCCATTCTAACATCTGCTCATATCTTTTCAAATCTTTTTCAGGTCTGTCCAGGGCATTTAAAACATTTAGTGATGGTTTTAAAAAATGAGTCTAAATCAGTCAGGGTTTCTAGGAAAGACACAGCCCCCCTCTGGCGTAAATGATGCTGAGAAATATAATGTTGGGAAATCACTACACGTGGTTTTTCAGAGAATTACAGATACACACAGAGGGGGGGGGGGGGGGGGGCTGACAAATTGTTATCACATCTCAGATTTTGCCACGTAGAAAAATAAGATCCAGCAAGAAGATGTTTCTGAGATATAGGAATAAAATATGTAAAAGTGCTATATATGTTACTTACTTAGACTCTCCACTGGATGTTTACAAAAATTGTATGTATTATTCCACACCTGGGCATAATGCTTGTTATGTTTCAGTTGATCAACCATGTGCATATAGTTTAACGTCCACTAACAGCCAGATGGCGTGGAACATAAACAACAGCCTGGAAGCAATCTGGATGGATAAGAGAAAGACTATGGCAGTGTGTGTGTGTTTCATAAACCCCTTGTGGAAAAATACACTTCACTGAGTATACAGCTCTGAAAAAAATAAAGAGACCAGAATAGATTTTTTTTTTCAATCTCCATCTCTACATAACCTAATGGAAATGCTCTTCATCACAATATTTTTAGGGGGGAAATTAGGTAGAAATGTTGTCGGTAGTTTATAGAATCAAGCCAAAAATACATTTTACTCAGACATAAACCTACTGTATAAATATTAAAAACGAGAAACAATGACCATTTGTAGTTGTCTCTTAATTTTTTTCCAGAGCTGTATACAGTCCATTTTTTATCTTTTCGCTTTCAAATTAAATAGATAGAGAAACACAATAGCCAGTGATATCATGTGGCTGGATCTCTGCTCAACGGTTGTGTGAAAACTAAGATGCAATCTGGTCCAATCTGTTCCAAGACCAAAATAGAAAAAAGAGAATGTTTTTGTGTTTTGCCTTGTACCGTTTTTGCTTTCACGTATTAAGCTCTAAGACACATTATATTCATTCAGTAAATAAACAGTGTATATAAAATACACAATGTATTGAGTCAAATTGCTTGTTTTCCCTGACAAACAGCCCACACTTATTCAAAAGTATTAAACTTACATTTATTAAAACGGAAAAAAATAGATGCTCATTCACTCAATTGAGTAGTAAAGTCAGCAGGTTTTGATTGCATGGCAGTTATTCAAATGTTTTTTTTTTTTTTGTAAGCTATACATTTATTGAAAAGTGCTCAACAAAAAAAGTGAACTATTATAAGACTTCTTACTATTGTTCTTATTAATATGATTACTAACATTTGTAAAGATAAAAAGGGATATATAGTGGACGGATACATACACAAACAGTCTCAGGATAAATATAGATAAAGTCCATGTTATAATAATTTGAATATAAGATATCAACCTGGTAAAGTCTAATTTGATATGATTTGAGAATTTTAAATCAGTTAATTTATAAATTTAGCCTAATGAACAAAACACAAAACTACCAACCTTTTTTAAAATAAAAAGATTGATTGTGGATCCACACATACAAACAGTTTGAAAGAATATAGATACAATCCATTCAGTGGTTTAAGCACTTCTTCTTGCTTGTTTTGAACAGTTCTATAGGAATAATGTTTATTACTATCATTATTACTAACCTGTGTAAAGATAAAAAAAAAGGGATATTGTCGATAGCTCAACAATACAAACAGCCTGCTGCAGAGTATATAAAATCCATTCAGTGGTTTGCGTGCTTACCGTGGTTCTGGTCGGCCTGGTTGAAGCCACACAGCTGGCAGATGGATCGGACCCATTTGTTCATCTCCTCCTCAGTCTCGGCCACCAGGTAGAAGGTTCGGTCCGAGGTCTTGATGTCAAACACAAAACTGTCCTGGAACTCTTTCCTCTTGAAGGTGAGGCCCGAGTCCACCTTCAAATTCAAAGTGTTTATTATCATTATGCACAATAAGAAACATGTTCTCAGTCATACAATGACATTCTTCCTGTGTTTTCCACAGACTGAATGCCAAGAAAGAAACATGAAAATATGAAATATACAATAGACAAGTAAAATAGAAAAAAAGCAGCAACAATACAGCCGCAGAAAAAATTAAAGAGACCAGTCTGGATTTTTCTTAAATCTTTATCTCTACATTACTTACTGAAAATGCTGTGAATTTGGTAGAAATGTTGTCAGTAGTTTATATTATAAAACCAAAATGTTCATTCTACTCAAACATTTTCCTATAAAGAGTAAAACGAGAGACACTGAACATTTGGAGTGGTCTCTTAATTTTTTCCAGAGCTGTATGGAATATACAATTTACAAGGTAAACAGAAGAGCAGCAACTAGATGACATAATGAATGTAATCTGTTTTTTATGTCACCTGTTCACAGCAGTGGAGGTCGATCACGCGGATGGGCTTCTTGGAATGGTCGTTCTTATAGTATTCTAGAACATCAGGGTCTCCGCTCATACGCCCACTGCGCAGAATGAACCAGCGCTTCTTCCATGCCTGGGGGAATACAATAATTTAGAGTGTTTAATTTTTATTTTTGGGGGAATTTTTTGAACATGTTAATTTAAATGCAACACTACATTAAAATGTATTCGCAATAAAAAAAACATAAAAAAAAATCCTCAGCAACATACATTATATGCAACTATAAATCACGTTTTAATGGTATTAAGAAAAATTTAATATTTAAAACTGTATTCTATAACTATATTATATATAAATAAATAAATAAAATTCAAATTTTAAATAAATAAACTGAAGAAAAAACAACTATACGAATTGGCAACAATAAACAAATATATGTATAGTTGAAAACGTAATAGTAAACTATTACACACAGATTCAGGTTGATTTCCTACTGTGCCATGCAGAATGTGGCCGTGGCAACGCATTCAACAGCTGATGTTAACTGTTGATCCAGAAAGTAAAAAGTCTGCTTACTTTGAGCAGCATGTGGTTGTGTGTGTGTGTGTGTGTGTGTGTGTGTGTGTGTGTGTGGTGTGTGTGTGTGTGTGTGTGTGTGTGTGTATGTGTCTGTCTGTCTGTGTTTAGGTGTGTGTGTGTGTGGGAGGGGGGAGGCAGCAGGTGTTTACTCCCTTCCAACGTATTTCCTGTGTTGATATCCGTCTGTGAGCTCGAACTTCATACTAGACAGATAGGCCCCGCCCACTTTGAACATTGGCCAATGAATGAACTGCTTTGGTCTACAGCAACTTTACAAGAGGTAAAGGTAAGAAAGGTACTGAGTATGTATGTTATTTTACCTTAGAAATAAAAAGCAAAATATGTATATATATAAATTATTTATTTTTTAAGATTTTAGAAAACAAAAAACACCGTCACCCAAACACACACACACACGTGAGGACATCCATTGACATAAGGCATTCCCTAGCCCCTTACACCGACCATCAAAACTAAATGCCTACCAAAATGCCTAACAAAACAAGGTGTAAAGTACACACACAGACACACACAACCACCTACACACACACACACACACACACACACACCTTATATTTGACAAAAACACCCCTCGTCCAATCAAAATCGAGTTACTATATCCTGTCACTGGAGCAAAACATTTTCCTATGAGAATGTAAAAAGAAAAAAAGAAAAAAAAAAACTTCCCTTTGTCATCACCACTTCAAGAGGTTCCAGAACACACTCACTCCCACTGTGCATGTGCAGCTCAGTCCTGATGCAAGAAGAGCGACATGCACAAACCACAATATACCATGTTGAATTCACACACACACACACACACACACACACACACACACACACACACACACACACACACACACACACACCGCGCGCGCACACACACACACACACACACCGCGTGCATATAACACCAGCACTGTTCTATTTGTCAATTGGAAATGCATAAGGGAAAGAACAATAGTGGCCTTGACGATAACAACAGCTCCATATGTTTTTTTCCAGTGTGAGTCTTAAAGGGCCTCTGTGCTGAGAGACAAAAGAGGAAGATAGACCAGGAAATGACCGTGTGTGTGTGTGTGTGTGTGTGTGTGTGTGTGTGGGAGGGAGGGAGGGGGGATACAGCGGGGTTAAGGGGGGCTTTTTGGACATCTGCCAGGGATGCACTTCCGCCAGGCAAAGTCTCACACACACACACACACACACACACACACACACACACACACACACACACACACACACACACACACACACACACACACACACACACACACACACACACACACACACACACACACACACACACACACACACACACACACACACACACACACACACACACACACACACACACACACACAGGCTGCTGACACACAGGATCCTGCAGGGCCCCTCTCCACTCTCTCTCAATCAACACAGACACTGTTGCAAGGCTAACTGCCCCCATGCGCGCGCAGACACACACACACACATTAACACACACATACACACACACCACACACACACACACACACACACACACACACACACACACAGCTAACTGCCCCCAGCCACGCCCCACACCCACCTCAAACCAGACCAACATCAAATACAGACAGACAGAAATTACAAATACAAGTAGGATTGCAAAAATATACAACATACACAATATTAAAGAAAATCTCAATAAGGTGTTAAAATGAGTTGCTTAATCATGTGAAAGAACCATAATTAATTATCCATAATTCCTCTTTCGCAAAATGTAACTGAAGTGTTGTTTCGATGTGTTGTCAGTTCTGGTTATTTTTCTTCCAAGAAGTTGACACACACCAACACCATTTCTTTCTATGTATTTTCTTCAGGAAGTGTAAGTTCAGATAGTGATCTTATCTTTGCTGTGTGTGTCGCTGAAGAGCTCCTGAGGTTTTCAAGACTTTTTCATTTCATTTTCTGTCAGAATGATACGTGATAAAAAGCTAGAGGCAGTATCAATGTAATGGTGTTGACAGTTCAGACAGTTTAGACATGCACTCTAGACTTGGTTCTTGTTTATTTTTGAAAATGCCACCTTTTTGTAAATTTATTTTTCATTTTTCACATTTGTCTAAGTTTTTTTTCAGTGTGCATCTTACCACTAGCTCAGACCTATGAAAGCTGGTGGGGGGTGGGGGGGGGGGGGGTGTGCTTAAAATCATTGGTTAACTCAAGAATGATTTGATGAGGTGTGCAATTGTGTGAAAACTATGTATAAGGTCATGTCTCACTACTTGATATGAATATTGAATATTCACCAAAGGCAGATTTTATGTGTGGGAGACAAAGTACCAAGAAAGTTGAGCTGCTTAAGTTTCCTTTCAAATTATCTTATATCAGTGTGGACTTCCCTATTTTGTACACATAACACCCAAAGACAATGTAAGCACACACACACACACACACACACACACACACACACACACACACACACACACACACACACACACACACACACACACACACACACACACCTGACACTGATTTTGACAAAGTGATTTTGATAGACAAGCATTATCCAGAATCGCTGACTCTTTTAAAATAATCTCATCGAGTGTGAACTTCCCAATTTCATATGAAAACAGTTATTCCCACACTCCTTCAGAGGAACCAATACTATCCATGTTGTATTTGAAGGTCCACACATCCCTCGGGTTCAGTGCTATTAAAGGTGGAGTCAAAGCAGTTCTGGAGAATGCTTGTTGTCAAAATCACTTTATATCTCCTCAAAATCCACTGTATGTACTGTGTGTGCGCTGGAAATCAAATCCAGTGTTAATACATAGCTTAGTCTCTATATACTCGCATGTTGCTAGCTTCGGTGGGCCCCCTTTGTTTACATACCAGTTTACAGAGCCTAGGCTGTGCAATAACCAACAAAAACATCCTGCACATACACAATATAGACAGGTAGCGGATCTTGAGGAGATATTCACTGATTTTGACGAAAAGTTATTTTCAGAACAAGCGTTCTCCAGAATTGCTGACTCCACCTTTAAATCTCTTTTGATCCACAAAGCCTTGGGTTCAGTGCCACTCAAATGTGTATAAATCTTCCTCGTCCAATTTGAATATTATTGCCTTTTCTGGAGAAGAGAGAGAGACTGAGAGGCAGAGAGAGAGAGAGAGAGAGAGATACAGAGAGAGAGAGACAGAGACAGAGAGAGAGAGAGAGAGAGACAGAGACAGAGACAGAGACAGAGACAGAGAGACGAGAGAGAGAGAGAGAGAGAGAGAGAGAGAGAGAGAGAGAGAGAGAGAGGAGAGAGAGAGAGAGAGAGAGAGAGAGAGAGAGAGAGAGAGAGAGAGAGAGAGAGAGAGAGCATCACTTAATTGAGGCTTGGAGCTCTGCCCAGTGAGTAGAGGTCAGTGCGCCCCAGCTGGGTTATTCCTAGCATCGCATTAACAGCAACAGCTCCCCACAGCAGAGGAAACACACACACACACACACACACACACACACACACACACACACACACACACACACACACACACACACACACCACACACACACACACACTAACAGAGGAAACACAACTCACTTTAAGAGTTCTTATCAGACTAAATATAGACGGAGCATTTTCCACAGGAAAAGCAGTTGTTGTCTAATTTAAGAACAAAAAATTGTACAGCTAAGTTTGGTGAAATGGTTGATAATAATGTTTGCTAAGCTCCTTATGGATATCTTACATAGGGAATAAAGGAAAGTGCATTTAGTATCAAGTGTTGGGGAGAAGTGAACTACATGTAATTAATCTAGTACTTTAACTATATTTGGCAGTAGCTTGCTGGGAGTTCAAATACATTCATATTTTGCATATCGTTTTAAGTAGTTAAAGGTGGAGTCAGTGATTCTGGAGAACGCTTGATGTCAAACTCCCCTTTTGTGTCAAAATCTGTAAATATCTCCTCATGATCCGCTTCCTGTCCGTACTGTATGTGCGCTGGAAGAAAAATGGGGTTAATACTCAGCCCAGGCTCTGTAAACGGGTATGTAAACCAAGGGGGTCCACCGTTGTTAGCAACATGCCCAGTTTACAGTGTGAAGTCATTTGGTAGTGTTCCAAGCTAGGCTTACAAAGTAGCTTCCGCAACACTGTCAGATTCAAAGCAGCCCTTTCAACAACACTACAGCAGCACAGCTTAAGTCTCTCGCTCTCATGCACACATTTGAGCAAACTGACTGTGCGGAGAAAATCATGGACACACACACACACACACACGCACATAGGGACAAACGCACACACACACAAACACATAGGGACACACACACACACACAACACACACACACACACAGGGAACACACACACACACACCGGCCGTCCTACAGAGCATGTCTAAGATCATCCATGAATGTCTTGTACGGAGAAGTGAAGGCTGAGGCTGTGAAACTAGGCTGAACTCTCAAACTTGACCCTCCCCCTCATATTAGCGTTAGCTTTAACTGAAATGCTGTTTTGTAATATCTGTAATGCTCTGACAACACTGTTTACCACAATAGACATGACAATAAAGAGAGAGAGAGAGAGAGAGAGAGAGAGAGAGAGAGAGAGATAGCAAAGGATAGAGAGAGAGAGCAAGGGAGAGAGAGATGGGATGAGAGATAGAGAGAGACGGAGAGAGAGAAACAGAGAGAGAGCAACAGAGAGACAGAGAGAGAAAGAGAGAGACACATAGAGAGATAGAGGCTGAGTCACACTGCCCTCCTTAACAAATGGACCATTGAAAGAGCAGTGAGCCGTGGCACACTAATCCCACTCTAAACTAACACACAATATCTAAGAGTTAAATTATTGTTTGAGCAATATTCAAACCACACACACTCTCTCTCACACACACACACAACACACACACACACACAACACACACACACACACACACACACACACACACACACACACACGTTAGGACTCCCATTTACTGGCAAATTGCTCGTCATGTTCAGCAGCATTTTCCATAGAAGAAGTTGAATGAGGATCAAGAAACAACAACACATCTGCAAAAGCACAAATAAATAGTCTTCTGTTGAATCGGTGAATAGGGTCAAATGTTTAACTTGTTAACTTCATCATGAACCTTTACCAGTTGATACTTACATTACAACTATTATTTTTTGTATGACAATTGGTTTAGAAATGTTTGAATAAATGTGCAAATGTGGCATGTTTTAAATAACAAAATGTATCATAAATCAGACAATTAACAACATATGAACAAATACTTCTGTCATAACCTGCAGAATTAGTGCTAAGAATGATTAAAAGTTAAGTTCATGTTAGTGCTTTAGAGGTTGAGATTTTGGTTCGGAGTATTCAAAATATAATTGCCGTTAAAGATGGTTGTTTAGGAGAAATATACAGATGCAAACAGACAAGGTTTAGTCAAATGAAGGCCTATACATGTACATTGTGGACCTTTTCTTTATTCTAATATGGAAGAAAACATGTTATGGAAGCAAAATAGACAAAAAAAAAATATCAAAATTGACCAGAGCTTGAAAAAAAACCTACATATATTTTTACCTGCAGTTTTTCACATTAATGGTAAAACAAAGACTGAATAAGATAAGATATAAGTTCACAACCACTTGCTATTTATATTGTAAAAGGTCTCAACTCTAGCCGTCCAGTGCTTGAAGCTCTCTAGCAATAACAGCCATCCGCATATATGAACACACAGCATTTAGTTTATCATCCAATAACAGGCTTGATCTTACCTTCCTCCAAAATAATTATAATTTGACCTGTACTGAATAGCAGACAATATACGAATACACAGAAAGACTACAGTACAGTAACCTACAAAGACTACAGTACAGTAACCTACAAAGACTACAGTACAGTAACCTACAAAGCATTACACGTCTGTAATCTATTTTAGTTGCCTGGGAAGGAAAACATCCACTAACCAAACACACGCAAAAACAATCTTTTTGAGGGAGTTTGGCTTCTAAAAATAGGATCAAAAAACAGGTTTGTTTTCTCCAGCCAAATGCTTTTGTCTCTTTCACATGTTGATAAGTGGACAATGTTTTGGTCTATATTTGGGGCCGTGTGCAAAACAATGACAGTGTGGTGAAAACAAACAAATTCAAACAAAAGGACTTAACTTCACAGACATACAAAAGATGTGCACTTGTTTTGGTATGAGTTTGATAGTTCTCCAAGGCTTTTTATACCACATTTAAAGGTGCAGTCAGTGATTCTGGAGAAAGCTATAGTTGTCAATATCACTTTTTTTTAATCAAAATCAGTGAATATCTTCATGATCCGCTAACCCTAACCCCTTTAGTTAACATACCCTTTGTTTACATACCAGTTTACAGAGCCTAAACTGTGTATTAACACCAGCTTATTGTCAGCACACGCACAGTACAGACAGGTAGCGGATCGTGAGGAGATATTTACTGATTCTTACAAAACGGGATTTGACAACAAGCATCTCCAGAATCACTGACTCCACCTTAAAGAGATACACACACCACTGATGAGTCATAGTTCTATCATTGAGTGTATTTGCACATATCTAAACCGACACCATAAAAACAAGCCCGGTCTTATGTATTCAAACCCAACTCATCGCTGTCATAGTAACGCTGACTAATGAACTTTAGGTGTGCCTTTTAATACATTGTGTTGTGTGTGTGTGTGTGTGTGTGTGTGTGTTGTCGTCTCGTACAGGCATTATTTTGAGGACCAATTTAAGCTTTAAACCATCGGAGTGAGGACATTTTGCCCAGTCCTCAAGACTTCTTTAAAGGGCTGTTTGAGGGTTAACACTAGGTTTTAAGGTTCAGGTATGAATTAGGTTTATGTTAGGGTTAGTGTGAGGCATTTACTTTTGATGGTGACGGTTAGGGTAAGAGCTATATATAGGGAATGCATTTTGTCAATTATAGTCCTCACAAGTATAGTCATACAAACGTGTGTGTGTGTGTGTGTGTGTGTGTGTGTGTGTGTGTGTGTGTGTATTAGTATAGTATAGAAGGCTGTGTAAACAAGCTGGCAGATAAGCATCAGACAGGAGGACACACACACACACACACACACACACACACACACACACACACACACACATCAGACACACACACACACACACACACACACAAGGCCTGAGAGGAGGAGACAGCAGGTTGTTGTCTGTCTTTCTGTGTTACCTGCTGCTGTAGTACCACACACACACACACACACACACACACACACACACACACACACACACACACACACACACACACACACACACACACACACACACACACACACACACACACACACACACACACACACACACACACACACAGCTGCACAAACACTGGCACTGCAGTGCTGCGGCAGAGCCTTGTTTGTATGCACCTTGCTTGTGTACCGTATTTTCCACACTATAAGCCGCACTGGACTATAAGCCGCAGGTGTTATAATGTTTAATTACCATATGTAAGAGTTTGTGCACAGAGGGGATTGTCGGAAAAGAGATGGCTACTTGAGGAAGCTCCCATTTATTAACATTTCAACAAACAAGTTGCATATTTGCATAACGTATTCAAGTGTTACCATTTAGTGCAATAGCTACTAGGGATGGGCACGAGTGTTTTCGCTACAGTGTTTTTGCATTCCTCGACTGTTTTTGTCTCTATATATCTCCAACACAACCATCTTTAACAGCTATTATCTCAACATTAGTCTTTTCAATCCACTCCCATTCTTGGCACTTTTTTTCGGGCTCGGTGGAATGATATTTCATTTTGTTTTAACGCACGCCAGTCCACAAGAAAATGCCAAATAAATTCATCTTGGACCAGATTAACTAATATTTTGTACACAACAGTAAATGACTCTATTTCTTGTCTGAATAAAACTACAATGTCACCTTTCTAGAACCACCTCCCAACCAAACGACAGCAGCTATATAGGACCACACATTGGAATTCATTCATATATTTAAAGTGGGATTTCTACAATGGCGGTGATTGTACGAGCGAAATGCCTAAACGCTCAAGATTCCCATTAATGTGGTGAAACGGGGACAAAGCAACGACAGGCTACATCAGCAGACAATGAAACAATGACGCTAGAGGGCTGATTATCTGCTCATAATCAATAGTGGGTCACTCACAACACACACAACACCAACACACACCACACACACACACACACACACACACACACACACACACACACACAACACTTGAACTTCCTGGAACAGATGGGGACGTTCACAAAGTCAGGGAATGCAATCAAGTTACACGGACACACACAACAACAACGTTTGCTGTTGTGTTGTTATTATTCTTAGGAAATAATATGAAAAACAGAAAATGTAAAAATGTTTTAACCCTAAACGTAATCTATCAAATATATAATTTCATAATTCCTGTGCTTGGCATGCATGTATCTGTATGTTCCTATGTGACACTTGTTTATGTAACAGTGAGCTTTAAAAGGTACAGTGTGTAATAAAGGTGTATTTCAGAATCATCCATTGGTCAAAGTTATAGATGTCAACGCTCCCTTGCTAACCCCTCCCTTTAGGGGAATTTACAGAAGCTACGGTGGCCTTCAAGGCAAGAAGCTAGTTACCAAAGATGGCATCATCCACCACTGCCTCAAGTCTTTCCACAATATCAAGTGATGAGGCGAAGATGAATTTCGTTATTTATTCTATAGTACTTCTTCTCCGTCTTCCAACAGGTGCATTTCCCCAGGACGCCCACTATGTATAAAAACATGTGAGGCTGTTAAGTTTGTCCATTCTGTGTTACTGTAGAAACATGGCGGTGCAACATGGCGGCCTCAGCGCCCCGTTCCTATGTAGATATAAAAGGCTCATTCTAAGGTATTAAAAGAAACAACAACTTTTATTTTCAAGTGATTACACACAAATTAAAACACACTTATGAATATTAGATTCCATTTCTACCATGCCTTATTCCGAAAAACCCCAATTGTCTTTCCTCACTGCACCTTTAAATAAACAGCAAATGTACATGAGAGAGTTTTGAGGAAGTTACTGGGACGTCCCATAGTTTACACAGGGATCTACGTGCTGTTGTGAGTGAGATGTTAAGCAGACGGCTGTTCAAGGCAAAGTTTATAACACACACACACACACAACACACACACACACACACACACACACACAACAACACACACACACACACACACACACACACACACACACACACACACACACACACACACACACACACACACACACGTTTCTGGAGAATTTCCAATAAATTCAGGTCACAAACAAAACAGGAGTCGCCGGACAGTGTCAGTGCCAACAACGTTTTCGGCCATTTTGCTTTTTCAGCAGCTTTCCCTATCTGTCTGGAACGGTGAAGACATCCAGATGGTGTGTAAACATGGGACACAAGTAAACATGAGATTATGTTAAAAACAGAAAGGCTGAGAGTATAAAACTACAGGCATTTAAAGGTGGAGTCAGTGATTCTGCAAAATGCTTGCTGACAAAAATCAATTTTTCTCAAAATCAGTGAATATCCACTCCAAGTACTGTGTGTGTGTGCTGGTATAATTCTGGTGTTAATACATAGCATAGGCTCTGTTAACTGGTAGGTAAAAAAAAAAAAAGGGTATGTAAACAAAGGGGGCCCACCATAGCTAGCAACATGCCCGTTTACAGAGCCTAGGCTGTGTATTAACACCAGATTTTCTTTCAGCTCACACAGTACGGACAAGTAGCGGACCGTGAGGAGATATACACTGATTTTGACAAAAAAAAAAAAAAAAATATCCAGAATCACTGACTGTACCTTTAATTGCAAACTGATGCATTCTAGAACACCAGTTGCATTTGAAATCAAACTGCTCAGGTTTCCAACAGTCCAAACACAGTGACCTTGGAACGCCGGCAGCTGCAAGACATAACACACACGCAGATAAGACCCTGAAACAGCCCCATAAATTCTTCAGTGTTAATAAAGAAGGTGGGAGGTTAGCAAGGGAGCGCCAGGGCAGACAGGGTTCTCTCCAGGGGGTTCGGAGAGCTTTACTATTGATGGTTTCTTATGTGTGCAAAAGTTCACATTTTTATTTAAGGGTGGACACTGCAGGTGAATAGGGTAACGTTTTTTAACTTATTGATATCAGCATGAACCATTGCCATTTGATTACTGACATTAAAACAATTATCTTTTTGTATGAGAATATTTTTTCAGAAATAATTTTGAATAATTATGCAAATCTAGCAATATCTAAGGAAGTATGTGCAGCCTAACATCTTAAACCGAAAATCTGGATAAAGCGTAAAAAAAAAAAATCAACATTTTACATATGAGTGTCCAAAGTTTTTTTTATGAACTGATTTTGGTAACAGTCTTTTTCTACATTTTATAAAATCAATAAACTAAACTAAACTAAACTATTATGTACAGGTCTTAAAAACGCATGTTCTGCCTTTTCTAGGATTTTTTTTTATAATAAATCAGACAATTGACTACATATGAACAAATCCTTCTGCAAATATATTACAATCAAGAATGATTATCCAAAAAAAACTACAAAGTTCCCTATAGTGTCTCTCTCAGTCAGATGTTAGCCATGAAACCTATTACGTGCACATAACGCATATACCATTCAGCTACCATGACATGTTATGAAATATGACGCCACATACAATGTCATCATACGACTAGTTACAAAATAAAAATTATGAATATACGCTGCATTTTGCTACCTACATTCCTCACACACACACACACACACACACACACACACACACACACACACACACACACACACACACACACACACACACACACACACACACACACACTCACTCACTCACTGCAAGCATCTGAAGCACATCCTATGAAAGACAAGCCTTCAAAAAGCTCCGGTAGATATAATCAGCCCTCAATTTGCAAGTTGAACACTTCCATCATTAGGGAAAATGAGTAATCTCTCTCCGTGTCTCCGTATGAGCAGAGAAGCCTGGGCTCATTTAGCCTGCGCCCGCCCTGAACCTTCTGACTAACGGGGGGAGAGCATTATCTTTAATCAGAACTCTTTGTGCCACTTCCCCTTGCCTCTGCCATCTGCTACTGTGTGTGTGTGTGTGTGTGTGTGTGTGTGTGTGTGTGTGTGTGTGTGTGTGTGTACTGTATCTCCTCGTCTCTTCACTCCTTCCAGCGAGGTTGTAAGATGCACAACATTGGATAAAAATCAATGATTAAAAGGTGTAAGTCAGTTCTGTGATTCTGGAGAACGCTTGCTGTCAAAATCAGTGAATATCTCCTCACGATCCGCTACCTGTCCATACTGTAAAGAAATCTGGTGTTAAACAACAGCCTAGGCTCTGTAAACAGGTACGTAAGCAAAGGGGTTGAGCTGATAATCTATCACAACTAAAACAATCAAATGAATGTGTTGAAATGATTATTGGATGGATGCATTAGTGAGATTAGATCATTCAGATTTTTAAATGTCTAATGCCTATGCTGTCTCTATTTTGGGGGCTTTGAGATGCCTAGTACTAGTGTGTGCAATCACCCATAAACCTATAAAGCAAAAGTTTATTTATATAGCACAATTCAGACACAAGGCCACTCAAGGTGCTTTACAGGGGCAAGATTAAAATACATCAAGTATAAACATTAGAAAAGCAAAAACCTAGACATAATAGCCTACTCATGACTTCACTTGTATCTGATCTTCAGTTGTAGGGCATTTCAGCTCCTTCAGTGAATGACTCATCACTGTGTGGTTGAGAGAGGAATACTAATCTCTCATTTAAGATCAGGGTCAATCAACCTACAAATTAATTATGATTCATGAAAACATGTTATCTAAATGTAGCGAGAAACACATGCATGCAAGTTCCCTCAGTGACCCTGACTCTCTATTTTTTGGTTTTTAAATCATTTTCTAATTTGTACCATGCTTAATGCACTCATATTTTAAGATGGATTTAATTTTGGTTTTCGTGTTATTTCAATTTATTCAAACGTCTTCTATGACTACGACAGCGTCACCTGTTTACATTCTCACTGTGTTTCAAACTATTTGTTAAACTATCTAAACATTATAAACATACCCCGATTAAATAGAAAATAGTCCGAAAAACTGTGAATATGACTATGTAAACGTTGCTAAACCTCAAATAAAAATTAAGTTAAAAATATTTTTTGCAAGACAACATTGCTTTTTCCGGTGCATAACTTTCCTTGATCAACCTATTCATCCCTGCTACCACAGAGACACTTTGCATGCCTGTAGACTGCTGTTTCATTTTGACTAATACAACCACCTTTACCACAACCTCAGGCAGAAGGCCCCGAAAAACTGTTTTACACGAAATAGAAACCCAAAATATCACCTTCATTTTAGCCTAGATACAGCCATTACTGTTTATGAATCTTAATGTTGTTGCATTCTGACTTATTTTTTAGTTTTATTTATTCATATATGTATTTTAAAAGATTAAGTATTCAACTGATAATTCAAGTACAACACAGTATCCCTGCGCTCCAAATCGGATGCTCTTTCTTTTTTCTATTCTACATACTACAACTGACCTTGAAAAGAATCTAGTTAGGATGCAGTATGCATACAATTGAATTGGGACATACTTTTACTTTTTTTTTTCAGCATAACATTGCACCATGATCTTGCCGCTTGCTTTTATATCCATCGCATCCCCGTTTGTTTTCATATGGAGGCTACGTTGATGTGACGTCACTTCCGGTGTGCACTGGATTCTGGGTCAGAATCACCCA
>CM047508.1:3823411-3835911 GCA_026122265.1 Ammodytes dubius | reverse complement strand
TCAGGCTTACAAAGCTTGGAATTAAACTGTTTTTTTAGTTTTTTTTTTCATATACAATTGGCAACAAGCAACGTTCAATATATAATATAATATATAATATTTCCCGATTGTAAGTTTATTAATAATTTACAACATTATAAATTGAGCGAAATACTGTATGTGTCACTTCACTTCTCAATCTGATCCCATTGTCTTGTTGGAACAACCCCAGTCCTACGTTTAATCCTTTGCCATATATCTAGCAACACATCTACACTTTGTACTTTTCAATACTAAAGCAAATACTCTTGAAACTTTAAGGTGAGTACAAATGTTACTGGGCAACTTTCACTTATATACACACATTTGACCATGAGTATCCACACTTTGACTCAAGTACTAGGGATGACTACTTTGCCCACTTGTGGGGAGGTCTATTATGCCTTTTGTCTGTGAGTTCTTATTGTTTATACAGTAACTGCTCTGAACTAAGCAGGTTTGTTCCTCTGTCCCATTGCAGCTGCCGTTCCAAACTGACCACGGTGGTCCCTGTGTAAACACGAGCTTTAAGTGGAAGACAATGAGGACATGACAGGATGGGGTTGTGTGTGTGTGTGTGGTGTTTGTCTCTGTGTAGGTGAATCTGTGTGGGCGTCGGTGTGTGTGTTTGTGTGTGTGTGTCTACAGTATGTGTATACGTGTGTCTGGTGTGTGTGTGTGTGTGTGTGTGTGTGTGTGTCTACAGTATGTGTATACGTGTGAGGTAGTGTGTGTGTGTGTGTGTGTGTGTGTGTGTGTGTTTGTGTGTGTGTGTGTGTGTGTGTGTGTGTGTGTGTGTGTGTGTGTGTGTGTGTGTGTGTGTGTGTGTGTGTGTGTCTCTGTGTCGGTGAATATGTGTGTGTGCGTCTGTGTGTGTGTGTGTGTGTGTGTCTACAGTATGTGTATACGTGTGTCTATGTGTGTCTATGTGTGTGTATATATGTGCGTCGGTGTGTGTGTGTTGCATGTTGAAGACATTGTAGGATGGATTTCTCCAGATGAACCAGTGTGGATGACATCATGGCACAGTCAGCTGGTTGGAACATGGAGACCGAGCGAGGCCCCCGGTAACGCAACACCGTCCGTAAACAGCAGACAGCTGTATTTAGAGGAGATTGGCTCATGCTTTTCTATCGGCCCCTCAATAAATCCTATTATCTGACTCGCAGCCCGGCAACCAAGCAAGCCATCAGCTTTGGCTTAGAAAAGCTTCATCAAGCCTTATCAAGCTAGGTTGCATTTACACGATATATCGTTATCGCGAGTGTTATAATATGTATCGCGAAGAATGCTTGAACGAAAAGAAATGGTGGCCTATCCCGTGTTCCATCCATTCAAGATCTGTATGTCAATGTGATGAAGCCAATCAGATGAAGCCTTACTGCTCTAAAGGCCGCCCCCTATGTAGACCCTTGTGGCTGAGTTGGTAAAACACATGGATGTAGTAAGTAGAATTTTATTGTATTCAGTCATTATAAAACAATAATTTTAAAGATATCTCATTGTAAACTCATTCAACAACAATACATGAACAAATATAGATCTTGGATAACATGAGGCGTTATGTAACGATGCCAATGTCTTGAAGACCACTGAACCCAACAACTGGGTCAGACTCCAGTTTCACACCAGATAGTTTGCTTATACAGTAGTTTGCTTCCTTGGTTCGCACCAGATGTGAGAACAATACATTGTTCCATTTTAGAACTTGTTAGGATCCATTTCACACTTATCCTTTGAATAAGTTCCTCTGGTTTAAATCAGTTGGTTATTAAGAACATTTAAGAACCAAAAGTCAGCATCATGAGCCACGTGATAATGTTCTCGTCACTCATTGGTCAGATGTGTCTGGGGGGCGGGAGAAATAACATAGTTGCTAAACTGCTCTACGATTGGTCAGAATGTCCATGTGGGACAAAATACAGAAAGAAACTACAAGAAGTAGATTGTCTACCCCATCCCGTAATGCATAGCTTAATGTACAGTAACTGTAAACATAATTTTGTTGCTCTGTACTTGTGACATGTGCAATGACAAAATAAGTCTGATTCTACAGGAGCTTGTTTAGTCCAAATATAGTCAACGCTTCCTGCGGTTGGGCTGGATTGATTTGGATCACGTTCTCACCACAAACGGACCACAAGTTTGGAAGTGTACCGAGACCGCCTCTTCAACAAGGGCCCGGACCGGTCCACTAGCTTGGTTCAGTTTTGATGCACACCCGAATACGACTGCTGTGTCCTCAACCACGCAAACAAACTGCAGCAAACCTGGAAACTAACCAACAATCGAACCAAACAAGGAGCAAAGAAAGAGCCCTAATAACTGACCTGCTTTGTAACACCAGGCTAGGGGTAAATAACATGCAAATAGGCTATTTATTGTATGGTGTCTATGTTAGCTGTCTCAAAGCAAAAACACATAAACACTGTCTGTAGCCTATATTTAAGTATTTGTTTTATTATCCAGGTGATATCGCCATCACAATATTCAACAATGTTATCGCATATCGCATGTGTTATTAATATCGTGCAGCCCTAATATCAAGGCACATCCAAATGCTTTGCAATAAACAAAACTACAAACTTGTCACATGCATCAATACCTGATTAGACATTACCTCATCGTGATCGGATAAAGACAAATGGCAGTTTAGTGTTTGTTTGTGTGTGAGAGCTATTTATCAAATATAGACAGCTGTCAGGTATTACACAAGCTTAGCAACCATATCTCTATGTTGTCATAGGAGCCAACGAGCGGGTGGCCATCCTTCCATAGGCTATACACAGCTTGCAACTGCATTTTCCTATCAAACAAGGATTTCTAATATTGGATTGAGACTATTTCAGAATGAGAATCCATACTAGCATGTGTGGCGCGTCCCGTGCAGAAAGAGGAGTGGTCTTCTTGCCTTGTTGTGGGATGCACCTGCTAGCCTACACACAACTGGACTTTAAATATCCCAAGTTTGCCCCCCACATGCATAGAGCTATCTCTAGATGAAAATGAACGAAACAAAGGGCGATACATTGACACACAGAGAGAGATAGATAGCCTACTAGATCTATTACTCACGCAACATAAACACTCGTATAGAGAAAAAACTAAAAAAAAAGTGTAAAAATAATTCACTTACATATCTCCGCAGCTTTTTCTCCGGTGGTGACTTCCGAAGCCAGCCCTGGAAGAGGATCTCCCCGCCGCTCATGATTGTGTCTTGGTGCAGTCAGTCAGTCAGTCAGTCTCTCTCGCTCTTACAAATGAACCGGCCTGTCTGTCAACTAACTACAGTACATGACGGCAATATCCAGAGCGCTGTATTCTTCTGTTCAAAGTAGCGCTGCTGCCGCTGCTGTGTGTGCCACCGGGCTCCCACTGATAATGCAGTGTGATGATCCCCCCATTTAGAAAAAGAAAAATCAAAATCAAAGTAGTACTTCTTCTTGGTTGGTTCGGAGAATGTTGTCCGGTTCGGTCGTTCCAAAATGGTGCGTCCGGTGCGTAAAAATTCCAATTTGGAACTGGGTTCAAATTTGTTTTACGCACAGAGCTCGAGCCGTGGTTGGTGTAGTGAGTCAAAGTGATGCAGCTGTGTGTGTGTGTGTGTGTGTGTGTGTGTGTGTGTGTATGGAGCCCGGGTGAGGAAGTACCGTAGGGGTGTCTGTCTGCAGTTTGTTTTTCCCCTCAACTCACACCCCGCCCACCGAGCAAAGATATGGGATGGGCCGCTTGGCGAGATGGACGGACAGGATGGGATTGGGAATACTGGCCCAGCCCTCAAAAAAGTAGCTTTAAAAATCAACCCAAATGGACTATTAAATAATGGAGGAACCGATCGATGTATAATATTACTGTCGGCGTTCACACCAAGCATGTTTTAAATTAAATGCGGTTTAAGTCTATTAATACGGAAACGCAACTGGGTCAAACTTGTGATGTTTTTAAAGCCTATGTGCCCCACCAAAGAGATAAGTATGAATTTCAGCAAACACATGGAGATTTATTTAAAATGTATTCTGTGCTTTGAAATACAGATCAAATTAGTGGAGTCATCAGCTGCTTAGTAAAAATATGTTTTCAATTCGGTGGGAAACAGCGCCATCTGGTGTTGAAAAACCTGACTTCACTAAAAACCAATCGCTGATAAATATGGAAGTTGATAAGGTTAAAGCAACATAGATTTTATGTAACTAAACCATGATGAGAAGCAAGGAAATACATTAACAGTGCATGAATGAATTTCCTTATCATAAGAGGCTGTAGTAAAATCAAGCATAACTGATGAGAGAATATATCTCTAATACTAATGGTGAAGATACATTTTAAGCATAACTAATATATATATCATCATGGAACTTTGCCAGTCAATTACTTACGTTAAGACAATAGGAATTTGTATATACTCTTTTCATAAATCTTTATATAAATTTGAACATTTGGCAATATTATCGAACTTATTATTCGTACATTTACACATGCTTCAAAAACTGAAATATATATGTTTGATGAAGCCAGAGTTAAAATTATTATCTCATTTTAACAACATATAAGTGTCCAAATTTTTTACAAAACAGATTTTATTTTGATACAGTAATATTAGAAGGCAAGTTATGGAAGCGAAGAAGCAAGAACTCTCAAAAATTGACCAGTGCTTGAAAAAAAACTATTTTTAATATCTGCAGCCTCTCACCTTCAAGCCCAAGAAACGAATACCAATGACAACATTTTTTGAGTTGAATATTTATTTATTGTTTTAGACAGACAAGCAAAAAAAAAAAAATCTACTAGATTTGAACGTTATTTTACAGAAGACAAGAATTGGAAAATCTAGGGAAAGGAATCACATCTTTAATGTTGTCAACTCCCAGAATGCATTGCAGGTATCGCTCAAAGCCCATTCCGAAGCCGCCGTGAGGGACAGAGCCAAAACGCCTCAGATCCAGATACCTGTAAAAAATAAACATTAAACTGTCATTACAACTCTGTTTGTTTGTAGGTATATTTATTTTAAAATGTATTCTAAATGTGATTATATATTTTATTATTTACCAGCTATAGGTGTCTGCTAATCCGGCCCTGTAAACATATGAGAATTAATACAAAAACTTTTGGTAGACATAAAAACTTAGAGACAAACAATACATTTTCTATCATCATTTTCATATACCATCAATCTCTGTGCAAATGACAATCATAATAAACTTGATTTAGTAGCGTTCATAAACACAGGATGTTACGGTCCATCTGCCGTAAATCGTTTTGTCTAAGTTCCCGGGGCAATCGTACTCGAGCAAAGGCATACAATAACAATAACAACTATATAAATAAATCATTCTTTTTACTCGTTTGCTGTTACATGTAGCCTAATTTATGATCACCACAGGAAAAATGAGACTGTTTCATACACATACTTTACACATAGAAGGTTCCTCAGAGCAAGTTTAAGCAAAGATATCAGAATAAAGATATTTAGATGTACACCAGACAGGTACAGCGGATAACCAACTTTAATTGTGGTACCTATGTCACTGTCCCATTTGTGTTTGTGTGTATGTGACTGTCACTTTTAAACTGCGAAACAAGTTTACCTACAGGTACAAATAAAGTAACTTGAACCTGTGGGAATGTCGATAGTTAGCCTGCTATCGGTGTATGAATGTGTGTGTGAATGGTAACGTGGGAAAGGGAAACAGGTGTTCCTTGCAAAAGAGTCTTCAGTCTCAATGGGATATACCTGTATAAATAAAGGTTTATAAAAAAAAAAAAAAAATCCTGAACCTAGATGTATTAACACAGGGCTTCCGGTGTTCTTACTCTTCCAGTCTTGCAGTGAGCAGACCGAGCCTTTCCTCCCTCAGCGAGCCGCCACACAACTCTCCTACTCCGGGCACCAGCAGGTCCACTGCAGCTGCCTACACACACACACACACACACACACACACACACACACACACACACACACACACACACACACACACACACACACACACACACACACACACACACACACACACACACACACACACACACACACACACACACACACACAGTCACAATCCAATCACAGTCCGGATATGCAAATCACTGCGATAACCCAACTGGCATTACAAAGAAGGAACTCAAGGGTTAAAGGTGGAGTCAGCTGATTCTGGAGAACACTCGTTGTCAAAAAATATTTCCTCACGATCCACTACCTGTCCATACTGTGTGTGTGTGTGTGCTGAAAATCCAGTAATAATACACAGCCTAGGCTCTGTAAACATAACGGGAATGTTGCTAGCTATGTTGAGCCCCCTTTGTTTACAGAGCCTAGTCTGTGTATTAACACCATATTTACTTTTCATCGCACACACACACACACAACACACACACACACACACACACACACACACAGTACAGCCAGGTAACAGATGGTGAGGAGATATTCACTGATTTTGACAAAAAGTGATTTTGCTAAAAATAATTCTCCAGAATGGCTGACTCCATCTTTAAATCATTGATTCTCACTGCATGTTTTAACAGAGGAACTAACTACGTCCTACTCACTGTATGCGCGGGACCGTCCCGGTTGTCTCTTGCATAAAAAGGCTTGAGATCGTAGGGATAATCAGTGACAAAGACTGGAACGTTGCCACAATGTTTCACCAGGTATTTCTCGTGCTCTGTTTGAAGGTCACAGCCCCACTGTGGACAGGAAATGCTAACGTCAATATGGAATCATATTGTTAAAGGGGTATTGTGTAACATGTTAAATAATGTATTAGCTAAAATCAATATCCTCATTCATAAATATGTCCTCATTGGTGTACAATCACCTCTGCCAATAATCTAAATTATCTTCCTGAGCGGAGAATTAAAAAATATTAATATTACATTTTCTACATTGAGAGGGTATGTCTTATGGAGGAATCCATGTTGGTTGGAATGTCATGAGGTGCATTGTTTAAAATTTAGAATTGTTCTTGTCCTTGAAGGCCGCTGTAGCTTCTGTTATTATTCAAAAGGGGTGGGGTTACCCAGGGAGCGTTGCAATCTAGAACTTTGTAGAACTTTCTTGATGATGTCATAGTGCCCCTTTAAGGTGAGACACTGTAGGCAAAAATATATATTTTTTTTTCAAGCACTGGTCAATTTAGAGATGTTTGGGCTGTTTTGCTTCCATAACATGTCTTCTTTCATACTAGTATAAATGCAATATCCAAAATGTACATGTAGGTGTTTTTTTGACTAAACCTTGTCTGTTTGCGTCGGTATATTTCTCCTGTAAAACCATCTAAACGGCCATTATCTCAACTTAAAAGTTTTTTTTCCAATACTGTTAACCAAAAATCTCAACTTCTGAAGCACGTACATCAACTTAGCTTTCCATAATCATTGTTAGCACTATTCTGAAGGTTATTACAGAAGGATTTGTCCATGTCCTGTTCATTGTCTGATTTATGATACATTTTCTTATTAAAAAAAATAAAAATAAAACCTGAACGTAGTATTTCTTTATTTATAAAATGAAAAAAGGCTGTATCCAAAATACTCTGGAAAAAAAATTATTTGATTTTAACTGATATTTAAACTTTATCCAACATCTTGATTTCTGTTTTTTTTAAGATATGCAATTGTACAAATAAGTAGTAAGATATTGCCAAATGTGCATTTTTATTCAAACATTTCTGAATAACGTTTAACACAAAAAATAATTGTTTTAATGTAAGTAATGAACTGGCAGGTTTCTATCCATAAGTTGAATGTTACCGTATTCACATGCAGTGTCTCGCCTTGATAGCAAATATACAGTGGAGGAAGATATCAAGTTAAAACATTTAAAACAATGTTTTTAAATAAAACTATCGGCACTTACATCTGTTGGAAAGGCAAATTTCTGAGAGCTGCGGTTTAGGATGTCGATGGCTTCACTGTAGCTAATGCTGAAAGTAGAATGAGAAAGTATCACTCAAGCACTCCAATGTTTGACGAGTTTATTTGTATAATTTAATTGTTTAGAAAAAAAATACACACGGACTTACACAGGGAATTTCTTCTTCATCATAGAATCTACTGTGGCCTTAAGAAGGAGTGTGTTGATGCAAAAAGGAAAAACAAGTTAATACATATCAAATATTGTGTTATAAAGAGCTAGATCATTTATCTGAGTTAAAGGTGCTGCGAGGAACTTTCAGTTTGTGTAAATTCTAGAAACCTCTTTGGACAAAAGCAATAGTGTTTTTAATATGCCAGCTGTTGTTCCTGGGTGAATGTACCCATGACAAAGGCATTAAGAAAAACTATATAAAAATAGCATTCTTTGCACTGATGGTCTCATTTGAGAAATATTTAAAAGTTCCTCGTAGCACCTTTCTATAAAATAATAATACATTTTTTTTGTATTAATACAAGCAAGAGACTTGGCATATATAAGCTTTGATGACAAGATTAAAAAATTATTCAAAAAACATGCAAAATAAAATAAAAATACATACAAATACATACATTATAGTTATAGAAAAAAACATTAAGTTAATAGGATCCCTTGAGCAATTAAAAAGAAACAAATAGTAAGAATATTTTGATGGACAAAATGCCAAATCCTATACACACAATCAATATCAATACTTGAGGCGGTTGATATTGAGCAAAGGCTGTGAATACTTACTCAAGTGATTTCTTCTATTATTTTTAATACATTTGCAAAAATATCAAACAAACTTTTTTTTTTAAGTTCTCATTATGGGGTATTTATATGTTGAATTTTGAGGAATACATAAATAAATACATACATTTAAAAAAAATTAAACCAGCTTATTCCAGGCTGTAACATAACATTAACGAAATGTGGAACAAGTGAAGCGATGTGAATACTTTCCGTATACACTGTAAGTAAGTAAGTAAGTAAGCTTTATTTATATAGCACCCTTCACAGACCAGGGTCACAAGGCACACTGTAGAAGGAACTGTATTTAAACCTGCAGTGTGTAGAAGGAACTGTATTTAACTGTATGTGAGTTAAATGAATTGACTTTCTGGACTCACCCGGTGTCCAGGAGTGACATGCCTGTGAAACAAATCCACGTCCTCCTCACATTGGGCCAAGACCTGCTCCGTGGTGGCTCTGAACATGTCCTCCATGACCTAAAGGAGTGGGACACAGTTTAATCATTAAAGCTCTCCTGGGCAACTCAGTGCACTGGCAGTAGTACACTCACACAAGGTAAGTGTACAATTTAATCTTCAAGGTGGAGTCAGCTAGTTGTAAAAATCACTTTCTGTCAACAAAAAAAAACAGTGAATATCTCCTCGAGATCCGTTACCTGTCCATACTGTGTGTGCGCTTAAAAAGAACACAGGTGTTAATACACAGCCCAGGCTCTGTTAACAAACTGTATGTTAACAAAAGGGGAGGGACCCACCTTAGCTAGCAACATGCCCGTTTACTGAGCCTAGGCTGTGTATTAATACCAGATTAGTTTCCCCTTTACAGACAAGTAGTGGATCATGAGGAGGTATTCACTGATATTTACAAAAAGTCATTTGGACAACAAGCGTTCTCCAGGAAAAGGGATATTTTATTTTCATAGGATGTTAAGATGGTTTTCAGAAAGGTTCAACATCATCTATCGTTTACACACAAATATTCCGAGTGAAGAGCAAGTACTGTAACAGGCTATACCATTGTAACTAGTGCGCTTATTTGATTGACATGGAACAATATTGTATTTGAGGACAAGGACATGGGCTCTGTTCGAAAAGCCCTACTAACGTTCTTCTCATACTAATTCTGACCTCAATTTGAGTATGTAGTGGTTGTGCTTGTGAGTTTGTGTAGGCGAGAAATGCCTGGATGAGTTCTAACTTCCGGGAATATATTTTCTATGGATCGATAGGTTACTTTTCCTACTCAACTGCCCCACAATGCATTGCGTCTTTTCAAACGACATAGAGGTTTTTTTTTTTAATTCTTTATTGCTTCTGTATACTTCAGTGTAAACGATCCGACGAACCACGTATACACAATCGATCGTTAAGTAGACAGTATGGAGTATATACATGTTTAGTATGTAGGGAGGGAGGACGTTAGTAGGGCCGTTTGGAACACAGCCATGGTGTTCCTACCTTGGTGAGATCCTCTATGGACTGTGTGAACGAGACCTCGGCCTCCACCATGTAAAACTCAGCCAGGTGGCGTCTGCTTTGGGAGTTCTCCGCGCGAAATGTTGGTCCAAATGTGTAGACTCGAGAAAAGGCCCTGAAAGAGTATGAGGGACAAAGCGTCATTAGAAATATACTAGAGTATAGTGTGTATTTGTCTGTCTCTTAAACCTGCAATGTGTACAATTTTGGGTTTTATTTTCTAGCAGATTTTGTAGAAAGTAATTATAATATCCATAAGTACATTTAATTTAGTGCATAATAGCTGAATTTTTTTTTTAAATTATTTTCTTTTTCTTAGAAAGGGTCTCATATATGTCCATATTTCTCCATATCTTGGACCAAGGCCTAGTGGCCGCCATGTTGAAAACGTCATAGTTGGAATGTCATCAGGTGCATTGTTTAGAAATTAGAAAGGGTTGGGGTTACCCAGGGAGTGTTGCATTCTAGAACTTTGTAGAACTTTCTTGATGATGTCATATAACACACTGCACCTTTAAAGGTGCAGTGTGTGGAGGGAATTGGAGTTTTTCTTTTACTTGGTAGAAAATGTTATGCAATATTCATAAGTATTTTCATAAGCCTCTCCGGTAACCGTCACTTTATCGCGGTGGAGAGATGTGTATGTCCCTTGTATTGAGCCTAGTGCTCCTGATAGGGTCTCCAGAGGCGTATTGGTCTCAGGTAAGGGACTGATAATGGTTGAAAAAGACCTCATGGACGATGGTGGTAGAAGAAGAGCACATAGACATTGGTGTATTGAATCTCACCCTGACATGACTTCCAGATGAAGTTGCCCAGACACAGTCAAGAACGTCGGGACAGAGAAGAAGTTTTCCTCTTCCGCGTTTTCTGGGCCAGAGGGCTGCGGGAGAAGCATTATATTAATATTATTATTATTATTATTATTATTATTATTATTATTATTATTATTATTATTATTATTATTATTATTATTATTATTATTATTATTATTATTATTAATAATAATAATATTTAAGTTAAACACAATGTCATTAATCCCTTTGTTTACATCTGAGCTTTGATTGTGTTTTAAGGTTATTAAAAAAAACTTTTATTTTCAAGCAATTACATTCTAATGAAACCATACTTATAAATGAAATTCCATTTCTACTAAGTCTTTTCTGAAAAACACTAATTCCCTGTACAGACTTTTAAACATAATAACGTTTGTAACTACGTCTGTGCATCCTCACCTCAACCTGAAAGAGTTCTCCTGCCCCTTCACAGTCATTGGAAGTGATGACTGGAGTGTGGATCTGCACAAAGCCATTTTCCTACGGCAAAAAGATGAATGAAATTATGAACAAAAAATCAAGTCAAATAGTCAACGTTTTTTTATTGTCAGTTCTGAATATATGCAAGACATACAATCATATGAAAAAGTTTGGGAACCCCTCTCAGCCGGCATTATAATTGACTCTGCTTTCACAAAAAAAATATAAAAGTGGTATGTCTTTAATTTACCAGGAACAGCTAAGTACTGGGATGTTTTCCAAACAAAGATTTTTTGAAAAGCAGTATTTGGTTGTATGAAATAAAATAAAATGTGAAAAACTGGCTGTGCAAAAATATGGGTACCCTTGTGGTTTTGTTGATTGTAATGCCTGTAACAGCATGTAAAACTGATTACTTTAAACACAAAGTTGGTTGGATTATGTTGTTAAGCCTTGAACCTCATATAATTGTCTGTTTAATCATGAGAAAATGTATTTTAGGTGCCTAAATGCAAGTTGCACTTCTCTTTGACTCTCTGCTGAAGTGAGACAGAATGGGATCATCAAAACAGCTCCCAAAAGATCTTAAAAACAAAGATTATTCATTGTCATGGTTTAGGGGAAGGCTACAAGAAGCTTTCCCAAAGGTTTCAATTGTCAATTTCTACTGTAAGGAACGCTGTCAGGGAATGGAAGGACACAGGCACAGTTGCAGTTAAACCCAGGTCTAGCAGACCAAGAAAAGTACAAGAGCAGCATATGCGGCAGATTGTGAGAATGGTTGCACACAACCCAAAGATCACCTCCAAAGACCTGCAAGAACATCTGGCTGCAGATTGTGTATCTGTACATGGTTCTACAATTCAGTGCAATTTGCACCAAAACATCTGTATGGCCGGGTGATGAGAAGGAAGCCCTTTCTGCGCCCACGCCACAGATACAGTTGCATGGAGTATGCAAAAGCTCATTTAGACAAGCCAGCTTCATATTGGAAGAAAATGCTTTGGACTGATGAGACAAAAATTAAGTTATTTGGTCTTTATAAAAAGCAGATGTTTTGGTGCAAATTGCACTGAATTGTTGAACGATATAGAAGATACACAA
>CM047508.1:3780911-3815911 GCA_026122265.1 Ammodytes dubius | reverse complement strand
GCTATATGAAGGAAGTGAGCAAGAACTCCAAAACTTCGCACACATGTTAATTCGATCTAACCTTAACCCTAACCCTAACCCTAACCTTAACCCTAACCCTAACCCTAACCCTAACCCTAACCCCAACCCCAACCCCAACCCCAGCCCTAACCCTAACCCTAACCCTAACCCTATACCTATCTCCCTTCTATTTTTAATAATTAAAACATAAATCGATTAATTGTCAAAAAAAATCATATATACTCCAAATGGCCTGAAACATGCTCCTAAATACTTTTTGGAAAAATTATTTTCTTAGGACTCAGCACTTAGAGAAATTTTCCCAAAATTTTACATGGGAGTCAATGGCAGCTATATGAAGGAAGTGAGCAAGAACTCCAAAACTTCGCACACATGTTAATTCGATTTAACCTTAACCCTAACCCTAACCCTAACCTTAACCCTAACCCTAACCCTAACCCTGACCCTAACCCAACCCCAACCCCAACCCCAGCCCTAACCCTAACCCTAACCCTAACCTAACCCTAACCCTAACCCTAACCTAACCCTAACCCTAACCCTAACCTACCCTAACCCTAACCCTAACCCTAACCCTAACCCTAACCCTAACCCTAACCCAACCCCAACCCAACCCCAGCCATAACCTAACCCTAACCCTAACCCTAACCCTAACCCTAACCCTATACCTATCTCCCTTCTATTTGTAATAATTAAAACATAAGTCGATTAATTGTCAAAAAAAAATCATATATACTCCAAATGGCCTGAAACGTGCTCCTAAATACTTTTTGGAAAATTATTTCTTAGGACTCAGCACTTAGAGAAATTTTACCAAAATTTTACATGGGGGTCAATCGCAGCTATATGAAGGAAGTGAGCAAGAACTCCAAAACTTCGCACACATGTTAATTCGATTTAACCTTAACCCTAACCCTAACCCTAACCCTAACCCTAACCCAACCCAACCCCAACCCCAGCCCTAACCCTAACCCTAACCCTATTAACCTATCTCCCTTCTATTTTTAATAATTAAAACATAAATCGATTAATTGTCAAAAAAAATCATATATACTCCAAATGGCCTGAAACGTGCTCCTAAATACTTTTTGGAAAAATGATTTTCTTAGGACTCAGCACTTAGAGAAATTTTCCCAAAATTTTACATGGGGGTCAATGGCAGCTATATGAAGGAAGTGAGCAAGAACTCCAAAACTTCGCACACATGTTAATTCGATCCAACCTTAACCCTAACCCTAACCCTATACCTATCTCCCTTCTATTTGTAATAATTAAAACATAAGTCGATTAATTGTCAAAAAAAATCATATATACTCCAAATGGCCTGAAACGTGCTCCTAAATACTTTTTGGAAAAATTATTTTCTTAGGACTCAGCACTTAGAGAAATTTTACCAAAATTTTACATGGGGGTCAATCGCAGCTATATGAAGGAAGTGAGCAAGAACTCCAAAACTTCGCACACATGTTAATTCGATTTAACCTTAACCCTAACCCTAACCCTAACCCTAACCCTAACCCAACCCCAACCCCAACCCCAGCCCTAACCCTAACCCTAACCTATACCTATCTCCCTTCTATTTTTAATAATTTAAACATAAATCGATTAATTGTCAAAAAAAATCATATATACTCCAAATGGCCTGAAACGTGCTCCTAAATACTTTTTGGAAAAATGATTTTCTTAGGACTCAGCACTTAGAGAAATTTTCCAAAATTTTACATGGGGGTCAATGGCAGCTATATGAAGGAAGTGAGCAAGAACTCCAAAACTTCGCACACATGTTAATTCGATCCAACCTTAACCCTAACCCTAACCCTAACCCCAACCCCAACCCCAGCCCTAACCCTAACCCTAACCTAACCCTATACCTATCCCTTCTATTTTTAATAATTAAAACATAAATCGATAATTGTCAAAAAAATCATATATACTCCAAATGGCCTGAAACATGCTCCTAAATACTTTTTGGAAAATTATTTTCTTAGGACTCAGCACTTAGAGAAATTTTCCCAAAATTTTACATGGGAGTCAATGGCAGCTATATGAAGGAAGTGAGCAAGAACTCCAAAACTTCGCACACATGTTAATTCGATTTAACCTTAACCCTAACCCTAACCCTAACCTTAACCCTAACCCTAACCCTAACCCTGACCCTAACCCCAACCCCAACCCAACCCCAGCCCTAACCCTAACCCTAACCCAACCCTAACCCTAACCCTAACCCTAACCCTAACCCTAACCCTTAACCCTAACCCTAACCCTAACCCTAACCTAACCCTAACCCTAACCCTAACCCTAACCCCAACCCAACCCCAACCCCAGCCATAACCCTAACCCTAACCCTAACCCTAACCCTAACCCTAACCCTATACCTATCTCCCTTCTATTTGTAATAATTAAAACATAAGTCGATTAATTGTCAAAAAAAATCATATATACTCCAAATGGCCTGAAACGTGCTCCTAAATACTTTTTGGAAAAATTATTTTCTTAGGACTCAGCACTTAGAGAAATTTTACCAAAATTTTACATGGGGGTCAATCGCAGCTATATGAAGGAAGTGAGCAAGAACTCCAAAACTTCGCACACATGTTAATTCGATTTAACCTTAACCCTAACCCTAACCCTAACCCCAACCCCAACCCCAACCCAGCCCTAACCCTAACCCTAACCCTATACCTATCTCCCTTCTATTTTTAATAATTAAAACATAAGTCGATTAATTGTCAAAAAAAATCATATATACTCCAAATGGCCTGAAACGTGCTCCTAAATACTTTTTGGAAAAATGATTTTCTTAGGACTCAGCACTTAGAGAAATTTTCCCAAAATTTTACATGGGGGTCAATGGCAGCTATATGAAGGAAGTGAGCAAGAACTCCAAAACTTCGCACACATGTTAATTCGATCCAACCTTAACCCTAACCCTAACCCTATACCTATCTCCCTTCTATTTGTAATAATTAAAACATAAGTCGATTAATTGTCAAAAAAAATCATATATACTCCAAATGGCCTGAAACGTGCTCCTAAATACTTTTTGGAAAAATTATTTTCTTAGGACTCAGCACTTAGAGAAATTTTACCAAAATTTTACATGGGGGTCAATCGCAGCTATATGAAGGAAGTGAGCAAGAACTCCAAAACTTCGCACACATGTTAATTCGATTTAACCTTAACCCTAACCCTAACCCTAACCCTAACCCTAACCCCAACCCCAACCCCAACCCCAGCCCTAACCCTAACCCTAACCCTATACCTATCTCCCTTCTATTTTTAATAATTAAAACATAAATCGATTAATTGTCAAAAAAAATCATATATACTCCAAATGGCCTGAAACGTGCTCCTAAATACTTTTTGGAAAAATGATTTTCTTAGGACTCAGCACTTACAGAAATTTTCCCAAAATTTTACATGGGGGTCAATGGCAGCTATATGAAGGAAGTGAGCAAGAACTCCAAAACTTCGCACACATGTTAATTCGATCCAACCTTAACCCTAACCCTAACCCTACCCTAACCCAACCCAACCAGCCCTAACCCTAACCCTAACCCTAACCTACCTATCTCCTTCATTTTTATAATTAAAACATAAATCGATTAATTGTCAAAAAAAATCATATATACTCCAAATGGCCTGAAACGTGCTCCTAAATACTTTTTGGAAAAATGATTTTCTTAGGACTCAGCACTTAGAGAAATTTTCCAAAAATGTTACATGGGGGTCAATGGCAGCTATATGAAGGAAGTGAGCTAGAACTCCAAAACTTCGCACACATGTTAATTCGATTTAACCTAACCCTAACTAACCCCAACCCAACCCAACACCAAACCCCAACCAGCCTAACCCTAACCTAACCCTAACCCTAACCCTAACCTAACCCTAACCAACCCTAACCCTAACCCTAACCCCAACCCCAACCCAACCCCAACCCCAGCCCTAACCTAACCCTAACCTAACCCTAACCCTATACCTATCTCCCCTCTATTTTTAATAATTAAAACATAAGTCGATTAATTGTCAAAAAAAATCATATATACTCCAAATGGCCTGAAACGTGCTCCTAAATACTTTTTGGAAAAATGATTTTCTTAGGACTCAGCACTTAGAGAAATTTTCCAAAAATTTTACATGGGGGTCAATGGCAGCTATATGAAGGAAGTGAGCTAGAACTCCAAAACTTCGCACACATGTTAATTCGATTTAACCCTAACCCTAACCCTAACCCCAACCCAACCCCAACCCCAACCCCAGCCCTAACCCTAACCCTAACCCTATACCTATCTCCCTTCTATTTTATAATAATTAAAACATAAGTCGATTAATCGTCAAAAAAAATCATATTACTCCAAATGGCCTGAAACGTGCTCCTAAATACTTTTTGGAAAAATTATTTTCTTAGGACTCAGCACTTAGAGAAATTTTCCAAAATTTTACATGGGGGTCAATGGCAGCTATATGAAGGAAGTGAGCAAGAACTCCAAAACTTCGCACACATGTTAATTCGATTTAACCTTAACCCTAAACCCTAAACCTTAACCCTAACCCTAACCCTAACCCCAACCCCAACCCCAACCCCAGCCCTAACCCCTAACCCTAACCCTAACCCTAACCCTTTAACCCTATCTCCCTTCTATTTTTAATAATTAAAACATAAGTCGATTAATCGTCAAAAAAAATCATATTACTCCAAATGGCCTGAAACGTGCTCCTAAATTCTTTTTGGAAAAATTATTTTCTTAGGACTCAGCACTTAGAGAAATTTTCCCAAAATTTATATGGGGGTCAATGGCAGCTATATGAAGGAAGTGAGCAAGAACTCCAAAACTTCGCACACATGTTAATTCGATTTAACCTTAACCCTAACCCTAACCTACCTTAACCCTAACCCTAACCCTAACCCTAACCCAACCCTAACCCCAACCCACCCCAACCCAGCCCTAACCCTAACCCTAACCCTAACCCTATACCTATCTCCCTTCTATTTTTAATAATTAAAACATAAATCGATTAATTGTCAAAAAAAATCATATATACTCCAAATGGCCTGAAAACTGCTCCTAAATACTTTTTGGAAAAATTATTTCTTAGGACTCAGCACTTAGAGAAATTTTCCCAAAATTTTACATGGGAGTCAATGGCAGCTATATGAAGGAAGTGAGCAAGAACTCCAAAACTTCGCACACATGTTAATTCGATTTAACCTTAACCCTAACCCTAACCCTAACCCTTAACCCTAACCCTAACCCTAACCCCAACCCCAACCCCAACCCCAGCCCTAACCCTAACCCTAACCCTAAACCCCTAAACCCAAAACCCTAACCCAAACCCTAACCCCTAACTTTTAACCCCTAACCCTAACCCTAAACCCGTAACCCAAACCCTAACCTAACCTAACCCCAACCCCAACCCCAACCCAGCCATAACCCTAACCCTAACCCTAACCCTAACCCTAACCCTAACCCTATACCTATCTCCCTTCTATTTGTAATAATTAAAACATAAGTCGATTAATTGTCAAAAAAAATCATATATACTCCAAATGGCCTGAAACGTGCTCCTAAATACTTTTTGGAAAATTATTTTCTTAGGACTCAGCACTTAAAGAAATATTTCCAAAAATGTTACATGGGGGTCAATGGCAGCTATATGAAGGAAGTGAGCAAGAACTCCAAAACTTCGCACACATGTTAATTCGATTTAACCTTAACCCTAACCCTAACCTTAACCCTAACCCTAACCCTAACCCTAACCCCAACCCCAACCCCAACCCCAACCCCAGCCCTAACCCTAACCCTAACCCTAACCCTAACCCTAACCCTAACCCTATACCTATCTCCCTTCTATTTTTAATAATTAAAACATAAGTCGATTAATCGTCAAAAAAAAATCATATTTACTCCAAATGGCCTGAAACGTGCTCCTAAATACTTTTTGGAAAAATTATTTTCTTAGGACTCAGCACTTAGAGAAATTTTCCCAAAATTTTATATGGGGGTCAATGGCAGCTATATGAAGGAAGTGAGCAAGAACTCCAAAACTTCGCACACATGTTAATTCGATTTAACCTTAACCCTAACCCTAACCCTAACCTTAACCCTAACCCTAACCCTAACCCTAACCCTAACCCTAACCCCAACCCCAACCCCAACCCCAACCCCAGCCCTAACCCTAACCCTAACCCTATACCTATCTCCCCTCTATTTTTAATAATTAAAACATAAGTCGATTAATTGTCAAAAAAAAATCATATATACTCCAAATGGCCTGAAACGTGCTCCTAAATACTTTTTGGAAAAATGATTTTCTTAGGACTCAGCACTTAGAGAAATTTTCCAAAAATGTTACATGGGAGTCAATGGCAGCTATATGAAGGAAGTGAGCAAGAACTCCAAAACTTCGCACACATGTTAATTCGATTTAACCTTAACCCTAACCCTAACCCTAACCCCAACCCCAACCCCAACCCCAACCCCAGCCCTAACCCTAACCCTAACCCTATACCTATCTCCCTTCTATTTTTAATAATTAAAACATAAATCGATTAATTGTCAAAAAAAATCATATATACTCCAAATGGCCTGAAACGTGCTCCTAAATACTTTTTGGAAAAATGATTTTCTTAGGACTCAGCACTTAGAGAAATTTTCCAAAATGTTACATGGGGGTCAATGGCAGCTATATGAAGGAAGTGAGCTAGAACTCCAAAACTTCGCACACATGTTAATTCGATTTAACCCTAACCCTAACCCTAACCCTAACCCTAACCCTAACCCTAACCCTATAACCCTAACCCTAACCCTAACCCTAACCCTAACCTAACCCTAACCTAACCCTAACCCTAACCCCAACCCCAACCCCAACCCCAGCCCTAACCCTAACCCTAACCCTAACCTAACCCTAACCCTAACCCTAACCCTATACCTATCTCCCTTCTATTTTTAATAATTAAAACATAAGTCGATTAATCGTCAAAAAAAATCATATTTACTCCAAATGGCCTGAAACGTGCTCCTAAATACTTTTTGGAAAAATTATTTTCTTAGGACTCAGCACTTAGAGAAATTTTCCCAAAATTTTATATGGGGTCAATGGCAGCTATATGAAGGAAGTGAGCAAGAACTCCAAAACTTCGCACACATGTTAATTCGATTTAACCTTAACCCTAACCCTAACCCTAACCTTAACCCTAACCCTAACCCTAACCTAACCCTAACCCTAACCCCAACCCCAACCCCAACCCCAACCCCAGCCCTAACCCTAACCCTAACCCTAACCCTATACCTATCTTCCTTCTATTTTTAATAATTAAAACATAAGTCGATTAATCGTCAAAAAAATCATATTTACTCCAAATGGCCTGAAACGTGCTCCTAAATACTTTTTGGAAAAATTATTTTCTTAGGACTCAGCACTTAGAGAAATTTTCCCAAAATTTTATATGGGGGTCAATGGCAGCTATATGAAGGAAGTGAGCAAGAACTCCAAAACTTCGCACACATGTTAATTCGATTTAACCTTAACCCTAACCCTAACCCTAACCTTAACCCTAACCCTAACCCTAACCCTAACCCTAACCCCAACCCCAACCCCAACCCCAGCCCTAACCCTAACCCTAACCCTAACCCTAATACCTATACTCCTTCTATTTTTTAATAATTAAAACATAAATCGATTAATTGTCAAAAAAAATCATATATACTCCAAATGGCCTGAAACATGCTCCTAAATACTTTTTGGAAAAATTATTTTCTTAGGACTCAGCACTTAGAGAAATTTTCCCAAAATTTTACATGGGAGTCAATGGCAGCTATATGAAGGAAGTGAGCAAGAACTCCAAAACTTCGCACACATGTTAATTCGATTTAACCTTAACCCTAACCCTAACCCTAACCTTAACCCTAACCCTAACCCTAACCCTAACCCCAACCCCAACCCCCAACCCCAGCCCTAACCCTAACCCTAACCCTAACCCTAACCCTAACCCCAACTAACCCTAACCCTAACCCTAACCCTAACCCTTAACCCTAAAACCCTAACCCTAACCCTAACCCTAACCCTAAACCCTAACCCCAACCCCAACCCCAACCCCAGCCATAACCCTAACCCTAACCCTAACCCTAACCCTAACCCTATACCTATCTCCCTTCTATTTGTAATAATTAAAACATAAGTCGATTAATTGTCAAAAAAAATCATATATACTCCAAATGGCCTGAAACGTGCTCCTAAATACTTTTTGGAAAAATTATTTTCTTAGGACTCAGCACTTAGAGAAATTTTACCAAAATTTTACATGGGGTCAATCGCAGCTATATGAAGGAAGTGAGCAAGAACTCCAAAACTTCGCACACATGTTAATTCGATTTAACCTTAAACCCTAACCCTAACCCTAACCCCAACCCCAACCCCAGCCCCAGCCCTAACCCTAACCCTAACCCTATACCTATCTCCCTTCTATTTTTAATAATTAAAACATAAATCGATTAATTGTCAAAAAAAATCATATATACTCCAAATGGCCTGAAACGTGCTCCTAAATACTTTTTGGAAAAATGATTTTCTTAGGACTCAGCACTTAGAGAAATTTTCCCAAAATTTTACATGGGGGTCAATGGCAGCTATATGAAGGAAGTGAGCAAGAACTCCAAAACTTCGCACACATGTTAATTCGATCCAACCTTAACCCTAACCCTAACCCTAACCCTAACCCCAACCCCAACCCCAGCCCTAACCCTAACCCTAACCCTAACCCTATACCTATCTCCCTTCTATTTTTAATAATTAAAACATAAATCGATTAATTGTCAAAAAAAATCATATATACTCCAAATGGCCTGAAACGTGCTCCTAAATACTTTTTGGAAAAATGATTTTCTTAGGACTCAGCACTTAGAGAAATTTTCCAAAAATTTTACATGGGGGTCAATGGCAGCTATATGAAGGAAGTGAGCTAGAACTCCAAAACTTCGCACACATGTTAATTCGATTTAACCCTAACCCTAACCCTAACCCCAACCCCAACCCCAACACCAAACCCCAACCCCAGCCCTAACCCTAACCCTAACCCTAACCCTAACCCTAACCCTAACCCTAACCCTAACCCTAACCCTAACCCTAACCTTAACCCTAACCCTAACCCTAACCCTAACCCCAACCCCAACCCCAACCCCAACCCCAGCCCTAACCCTAACCCTAACCCTAACCCTACCCTATACCTATCTCTACAATCCCTCCACCAACTGCCATATACCAGAGCTGTGCATTCCCTCTGTTACCTCTGATGAAGCAACAACTGTTGCGAAACGTTAGGGACTAGTGCTCGACTGCACATAACCTTTTTTTTCCTTTTTACCAAAAACTTATTTTAAACCTTGTTGTTTTTTAAATTTGAACTAATAAAGATTGTTTTTAACCGACGGTGAGGGGCTCTGCCAGCCCGGCTCTACCTCCAAGGCCTGAGCTCCAACTTAGAACCAACTAACTACTGGGATTTACAAGGAGAATTTCTCAAGTGTTCCCACAGGACCAACCGGCCGGCAGAAGAGCCACCTACATCATTCCTGCCGGCGGAGGAGCCATCCCACGGAGACCGGACAGGTAAGGGCCCTTCACCTGGTTAATATGTCTATTAATGGGAATAAGGCTGTGCATTCGAGCGCTGCGGAGGGACATGCACAGCTTTTTAACAGGGAAAGCACACCACGGCCACTCATGTCACTGCACATACAAACACCAACACACACACAACATACTACACACAGAACAACACTCACACACACACAACATATACAGCCACTGGGCCATGCACCGGACACTGAAACCAGACACACCAGCAAAGTTTACTTCAAAATAATCCAAGCCATACATCACAAACACATAGCCGACAATGCAATAACTACACAGTCATTCCCACCAGGGATGCTTAGGCAGGTCAACAGACTCACAGACTTCATCAAGCCGTCCACACCTACAGAACATACATACAGTAAAATACAGGACAATACAACACAGTGGATGAGTAGGAACATGATCATATTACAACAGCATTATAACAACACCATCACTACCCTCCGCACCATTACAACCCAACCCCCTGGCGCTTCAAATTGCTATTGGTTGGGCCAGGAAGCGCTATGGGGGCAGACTAAAACCCGAAACACTACAAACACTTGAACATACACTCCACATCAACACACCACCACCAGCTACTACTCTTGTCACCTCAAGCACTCCTCCAAGGCCCAGACGGAGGACCAACAGCGCAGACCCCCTTCCCCCCATCTTGGAGACGGAAGAGGACGGGGAGTTCCCCCTTCTGCCCCAACCCCTGAACCCACAACAGTTGGACAGGATATACCCAAACCCACTATCCCCATCCACTTGTTCAACCCAAGCTAGCCACCACCACCAACCACAGTGCACCTTTAAAGTACCAAACCCTCCCCAAGCCTTACACCCTGTATACAACCAAGCTGCCCCAACTCCACTAGTCACCGGAGCCCCCCAGCCCCAGGCCCGAGCCCAGGCGTCCCCCATCCCACATCGCACTACCCTCCAACCTGCCATCTCCTTTCCCAAACAGGCCCCAACAGACCCCAAGGCCTCCACTCCTTTACCCCAGAGGACGGGGGGACGGGGCACTGGGAGAGCAAGGCAACAGCGGCAGGGAAGCCCCACTGGGTTCCCTAACCCCAGCTCTCCCCGGTACTACCCACTATCCAGTTTAGCAGTAACGCATCCAGGTTAACAAATCTATTTACATCCCCCCTACAGCTCAAAACACCGGTAAAACAGCCACCATCTCCACCCAGGCCCGACGTCACCCCCTCCATCACCCCAACCAGGGCTGTGGAGGTGGAGGCCCAGGTCCACAACTCAGCCAAGGTATCAAAACACAGCAACTCCAACCTAGAATCCATAAGTCTCAACAGTTCCATATCCCATAACATGTCCAATGTCTCTGTAATTAATTCTGATAGCATATCTGCTTATTCACCCCCTTTAGGGCGCACTGCTGCCCGGACCGGCCCGGCGACGTGGCGGAGCTCCCCTTTGTCTCCCATGCTCCCCATAAAAACTGCTAAGGCATCTCAAAATATGATGAGCGGGCCCCTGAAGGTCAAACTAGACCATAAAGCCCTATCTGAGCCTGGCACTGGGGAGCATGGGTCTGCTCTGTCACCTCGCCGGGTCCCTCCGGCGGCTGATGCGTCCACGGACCTGGGCCGGGACCCTACAGGGTCACCACCTCCCCCCACCACTACCACCCCCCCTACTGCGGGAGAGCAGGTTGCCTATGCTCCCCCCTCTTCCCCCTCCCCCCTTCTCTCCCCCCAACTTACTCCTCGTCCTATTCCGTCACCAATTACCACCCCACACCCCACCACCACCTCTCTGCCAACGTTCAAACCCACCACCCACATAGCCAGGCCTCAGAGGAAACTAGTAGACTGGTTCATAACACCACGGAAACCGGTCCTGATCCTGGGGGACTCCAATATTAGTCGGATCCCAGCCCACAACAATCCACAGGTCCAACTGGACTGCTACCCGGGAGCCAGTTTCTACCATTTACAAAAAATGTGTGAAAAAAACAACACCTAACCTTAACACTAAGGTGGTGGTTCTCTCGGTGGGGATAAACAACAAGGACCAGGACCCGAAACAGACCTCCATCAAACAGCTTAAGGCACTTGATAAACAGGCAAGGTCTACCTTCCCCAACGCAGACATATACTATCCCATAATCAATTTTTCACCCAACCTCACAACAAAACAAAAATACAATCTCACACTTATTAATAACACCATTGCCACATATCTCCCCTTCCTTGCAGAAATCCCGCATGACACCTTCATTACAGTACAGGATAACATTCATTGGACCAAATCAACAGCTACTGACATATTCCAATACTGGTGTAAACAATTAAATTTATAATTTCAACAGAAAGCAACCCGGCACCCCCATCGTACAAACAATTATGTAACAATAAAACTAGCATCCTGTCAATTCCTGTATCCAATAATTATGTACCCCCACAACTGTCTATCAATAACCCTGTAATTAATACATCTCCCTCCCTTGACCCCCCTGTACAGGAACCTGCGGCTGGTGTGGACCTGGGGTGGAGCTCATCATCTAACATTCTCAATTTATCCCAACTATTTGTTCCCTCTGCCCCCCAAATAGCGCTGCTGGAGAGGGGACTGTCATTCATCCCACGCCCCAAAGCCTACGACTGGGAGGAACTTCAGAGGGACATTCACAAATACCATAGACGCATCAAAATACACGACTATTTTCACTCACTACCTAAGTTTCAGTACACCCCATTCACACACCCCTCCAACTGGGAACCCAAAGACTCCCAGTTGGACGCTCAAATAACATCACTCATTAAGTCAGACAGGCGGGCTCTGCGTTCATACCGGCCTCCGGTGGATATCTCAGATAATCTACCGGAGGCCGAGCGCAGAGCCCTTACACAATTGAACAATAATCCCAACATCATCATAAAACCGGCAGATAAAGGATCAAAAATAGTCATCATGGACCGACAGCATTATGTACTGGAAGCAAACAGACAACTCAACAACACCCAACACTACAGGCCAATACCACACAGCATTCAGCTAGAAACACAATCACAACTCAGAACCATTATTAACTCATTATACCATAAGAAACATATCACAGCTAAACAAAGAGATTTTTTATTCGGACCAGATCACCCACGCACCAGGCAATTTTATTTACTACCTAAAATACACAAAGAACCACACACCTGGACCATTCCCTCTGAAGTTCCCCCCGGCAGACCTATAGTTTCAGACTGCAACAGCACTTCCTACAACATCTCACAGTATATTGAACATTACCTTGGCCCCCTCTCTAGCAGACACCCCAGTTATCTCAAGGACACTTACCACTTCCTGGATATCATCAGACCCATGGCTGTCCCCACCCATACACAACTATTTACAATTGACGTAGACAGCCTATATACCAACATCAGCACACCACTGGGACTTGATAAAATAAAATCCATCTTTTCCAAGTACCCAGACAGCACTAGACCGGACACAGAACTCTTACAATTACTCACCATCTGTTTAAATAATAATGACTTTTCATTCAATAACCAACATTTTCTACAGGTCAATGGGACAGCCATGGGTCAGAGATACGCCCCATCATACGCTAACCTCTACATGAGTGAATGGGAGCGAGAAGCACTGGCCAAGTGTGACTTAAAACCCCTCTTTTATTTCAGATTTTTAGACGACATCATTGGGGCCTGGCCCCATGATGTCGCTCTATTCCCGGATTTCATTAACACACTTAACAGTCACCACCCATCAATAAAACTCAAATACATAATAGATCCACATCAGGTACACTTTCTAGACACCACAGTATTTTTTCAAGCAATAAACCCCACGCAAAACAAACTACTCACCAAGGTTTACTTTAAATCCACCGACACTCACGCCCTTTTACATAAATCCAGCTACCACCCCAAACATACATTTAAAGGAATAATTAAATCACAAATCATCCGTTTTCACCGTATTTCATCCCTGATTTCAGATTTCCATAACACCACCTCCATTCTTTTCAGTAGCCTCAGACACAGAGGATATTCTAAACGTTTTCTCCGCCAAATTAAAAACAGCACCTTGGCCGCTCTCGCTCCCATTCACTCCTTGGAAGCTCCGCCCCAGATGTCCGAGGGCGGGGACGGCCTCCAACCACTGCACCAACTAGATCCTCAAAAACCCTCGCCCTCTACCCTAACCAGGGTCTATATCCCAACCCCCCTTGCCTCCCCTCCCTCCCCTACCCTAACCAGGGTTTGCATCCCGACCCACCCTACCCCCCTTCCTTTACAGCAGTGCTTGGAGGCACTCCCCCCTCTTTTTCCAACAGCCGGACTACGCACCAGCCGCACCAGCCGCAGCTAATCCCATTTATCTCCACATTTTCCCACAGGACTTCCAACCTACACCGCACCCTCAAACACAACTTTTCCCGCACACAAACACACCATCCAGCATTACAATACTGTCAAGTCATTTCAGCCCACAGAAAAAATAATAACCTTAAAAGCATTTTAGTCCGGTCAACCTTTAAAGATAACTCACATTCACCACAAACACAGCACGACAGTATGTATAAAAACCGGAAATTCATACATAACATACACAGCAGAGCATCACACCCCACCCTGGGCACATTTTCACTCCACTCCAGCAACATCATCTACATAATCACCTGCACCTCCTGTTCGAAACACTACATTGGGGAAACAAAACATACATTACTGACCAGATTAAAACAACACACATACAACATTGGGGAAGGTAGACTTACAACACCCTTAGTCAGACATTTCCAAATACATTCACCGACAAACCTCATCATCTCTGGTCTAGAATCAAACAATAGGTGGACTATTGGGCAGAGGAAGAGAGCAGAAAAAATATGGATTGACAAACTCGGCACAATGGTACCCCTTGGTTTTAATGACAAATGATGTTCTAATAACACTTTATGGTACAGCACTAATTTTAGGATGATTTTAGTTAATGTTTTAGGGCCTTTTATTTATGTATTTAAGTAATTATCTGGATATTTTACACATACACATATATATGTCTATGGGCCAAAAGGTTTTTTTTGTTCCCCCCTCCCCCTCTTTTTGCACTGTCGGGCTTGGGGCTTGAACCCGGGTCTCCCAGGGGAAAGAGCAGGGCTTTCCCATCTGTGCTATCTAACCATGTACCATTTACCCTAACCCTAACCACCCCTCCCCTCACACCTGAACCTAAGTTTAGCACCGGAAAAAACAATCCCCATCTACCACATAACCCACCTTCCCATATTTCCCCTCCCCCCCACCCATCCCCGCCACTCACCATATATTTTAATACTAGCACCATGATTATGGAATTCTATAATAGGTACACATATTTATTTTTCTATTATTGGAATTGTGTATGTGTGTATTGATATATGTCCATTTTTATGGTTTTTATTTTATTTTATTTTATTTTATTGTTTTAATCCCACAAAAGTACCACATTCTACTGACCATTGTGCTGCTGCCTCTTCCTCTGCTCAATAGTCTGGGTCCTGGTCTCCCACACCGATGGGGGCCACCACCCCTGGGCTGGAACTGGCTCCCTGGGTAGCACCAGCCACAGACTATACCACTCAACCATCCTATCATTTCACTTCCACATAACACAACAGCATCAGATCAGTAGGCCTGTGCACCCAAAACACAAGATGTCATTTTAACCCCAACCCTAACCAAACCTAACCCTAACCCTAACCCTAACCCTAACCCTAACCCTAACCCTAACCCTAACCTTAACCCTAACCCTAACCCTAACCCTAACCCCAACCCCAACCCCAACCCCAACCCCAGCCCTAACCCTAACCCTACCTAACCCTAACCCTATACCTATCTCCCCTCTATTTTTAATAATTAAAACATAAGTCGATTAATTGTCAAAAAAAAATCATATATACTCCAAATGGCCTGAAACGTGCTCCTAAATACTTTTTGGAAAAATGATTTTCATAGGAATCAGCACTTAGAGAAATTTTCCAAAAATTTTACATGGGGGTCAATGGCAGCTATATGAAGGAAGTGAGCTAGAACTCCAAAACTTCGCACACATGTTAATTCGATTTAACCCTAACCCTAACCCTAACCCCAACCCCAACCCCAACCCCAACCCCAGCCCTAACCCTAACCCTAACCCTATACCTATCTCCCTTCTATTTTTAATAATTAAAACATAAGTCGATTAATCGTCAAAAAAAAATCATATTTACTCCAAATGGCCTGAAACGTGCTCCTAAATACTTTTTGGAAAAATTATTTTCTTAGGACTCAGCACTTAGAGAAATTTTCCAAAAATGTTACATGGGGGTCATAGGCAGCTATATGAAGGAAGTGAGCAAGAACTCCAAAACTTCGCACACATGTTAATTCGATTTAACCTTAACCCTAACCCTAACCCTAACCTTAACCCTAACCCTAACCCTAACCCTAACCCTAACCCCAACCCCAACCCCAACCCCAGCCCTAACCCTAACCCTAACCCTAACCCTATACCTATCTCCCTTCTATTTTTAATAATTAAAACATAAATCGATTAATTGTCAAAAAAAATCATATATACTCCAAATGGCCTGAAACATGCTCCTAAATACTTTTTGGAAAAATGATTTTCTTAGGACTCAGCACTTAGAGAAATTTTCCCAAAATTTTACATGGGGGTCAATGGCAGCTATATGAAGGAAGTGAGCAAGAACTCCAAAACTTCGCACACATGTTAATTCGATCCAACCTTAACCCTAACCCTAACCCTAACCCTAACCCCAACCCCAACCCCAAGCCCTAACCCTAACCCTAACCCTAACCCTATACCTATCTCCCTTCTATTTCTAATAATTAAAACATAAATCGATTAATTGTCAAAAAAAATCATATATACTCCAAATGGCCTGAAACATGCTCCTAAATACTTTTTGGAAAAATTATTTTCTTAGGACTCAGCACTTAGAGAAATTTTCCCAAAATTTTACATGGGAGTCAATGGCAGCTATATGAAGGAAGTGAGCAAGAACTCCAAAACTTCGCACACATGTTAATTCGATTTAACCTTAACCCTAACCCTATCCTAACCTTAACCCTAACCCTAACCCTAACCCTAACCCTAACCCCAACCCCAACCCCAACCCAGCCCTAACCCTAACCCTAACCTAACCCTAACCCTAACCCTAACCCTAACCTAACCCTAACCCTAACCCTAACCCTAACCCTAACCCTAACCCTAACCCCAACCCAACCCCAACCCCAGCCATAACCCTAACCCTAACCCTAACCCTAACCCTAACCCTAACCCTATACCTATCTCCCTTCTATTTGTAATAATTAAAACATAAGTCGATTAATTGACAAAAAAAATCATATATACTCCAAATGGCCTGAAACGTGCTCCTAAATACTTTTTGGAAAAATTATTTTCTTAGGACTCAGCACTTAGAGAAATTTTCCAAAAATTTTACATGGGGGTCAATGGCAGCTATATGAAGGAAGTGAGCAAGAACTCCAAAACTTCGCACACATGTTAATTCGATTTAACCTTAACCCTAACCCTAACCCTAACCCTAACCCTAACCCTAACCCTAACCCCAACCCCAACCCCAACCCCAGCCCTAACCCCAGCCCTAACCCTAACCCTAACCCTATACCTATCTCCCTTCTATTTTTAATAATTAAAACATAAATCGATTAATTGTCAAAAAAAATCATATATACTCCAAATGGCCTGAAACGTGCTCCTAAATACTTTTTGGAAAAATTATTTTCTTAGGACTCAGCACTTAGAGAAATTTTCCAAAAATTTTACATGGGGGTCAATGGCAGCTATATGAAGGAAGTGAGCAAGAACTCCAAAACTTCGCACACATGTTAATTCGATCCAACCTTAACCCTAACCCTAACCCTAACCCTAACCACACCCAACCCCAACCCCACCCTAACCCTAACCCTAACCCTAACCCTAACCCTATAACCTATCTCCCTTCTATTTTTAATAATTAAAACATAAATCGATTAATTGTCAAAAAAAATCATATATACTCCAAATGGCCTGAAACGTGCTCCTAAATACTTTTTGGAAAAATTATTTTCTTAGGACTCAGCACTTAGAGAAATTTTCCAAAAATTTTACATGGGGGTCAATGGCAGCTATATGAAGGAAGTGAGCAAGAACTCCAAAACTTCGCACACATGTTAATTCGATCCAACCTTACCCTACCCTAACCCTAACCCTAACCTAACCCCAACCCCAACCCAGCCCTAACTACCCTAACCCTAACCCTAACCTAACCTACCTAACCTACCCTAACCCTAACCTAACCCTAACCCTAACCCTACCCTAACCCCTAACCCTAACCTAACCCCAACCCCAACCCCAACCCAGCCTAACCCTAACCCTAACCCTAACCCTAACCCTAACCCTAACCCTATACCTATCTCCCTTCTATTTGTAATAATTAAAACATAAGTCGATTAATTGACAAAAAAAATCATATATACTCCAAATGGCCTGAAACGTGCTCCTAAATACTTTTTGGAAAAATTATTTTCTTAGGACTCAGCACTTAGAGAAATTTTCCAAAAATTTTACATGGGAGTCAATGGCAGCTATATGAAGGAAGTGAGCAAGAACTCCAAAACTTCGCACACATGTTAATTCGATTTAACCTTAACCTAACCCTAACCTTAACCCATAACCCTAACCCTAACCCTAACCCCAACCCCAACCCCAACCCCAGCCCTAACCCTAACCCTAACCCTAACCCTAACCCTATACCTATCTCCCTTCTATTTTTAATAATTAAAACATAAATCGATTAATTGTCAAAAAAAATCATATATACTCCAAATGGCCTGAAACATGCTCCTAAATACTTTTTGGAAAAATTATTTTCTTAGGACTCAGCACTTAGAGAAATTTTCCCAAAATTTTACATGGGAGTCAATGGCAGCTATATGAAGGAAGTGAGCAAGAACTCCAAAACTTCGCACACATGTTAATTCGATTTAACCTTAACCCTAACCCTAACCCTAACCTTAACCCTAACCCTAACCCTAACCCTAACCCTAACCCCAACCCCAACCCCAACCCCAACCCCAACCCCAAACCCAGCCCTAACCCTAACCCTAACCCTATACCTATCTCCCTTCTATTTGTAATAATTAAAACATAAGTCGATCAATTGTCAAAAAAAAATCATATATACTCCAAATGGCCTGAAACGTGCTCCTAAATACTTTTTGGAAAAATGATTTTCTTAGGACTCAGCACTTAGAGAAATTTTCCAAAAATGTTACATGGGGGTCAATGGCAGCTATATGAAGGAAGTGAGCTAGAACTCCAAAACTTCGCACACATGTTAATTCGATTTAACCCTACCCTAACCCTAACCCTAACCCTAACCCTAACCCTAACCCTAACCCTAACCCTAACCCCAACCCCAACCCCAACCCCAACCCCAACCCCAGCCCTAACCCTAACCCTAACCCTAACCCTAACCCTAACCCTAACCCTAACCCTATACCCAGACAACACTCCGGACCATCATCCTCTCACTCTACAATAAAAAAATCATCACCTCTAAACAAAAAGATTTTCTCTTTGGACCGGACAACCCCCGTGACAGACACTTCTACCTCCTCCCCAAAATTCATAAGGACCCACACACCTGGACCATTCCCTATGAAGTTCCTCCCGGCAGACCCATTGTGTCAGACTGCAGCAGCTCTTCATATCACATTTCCAAATACATCGAACACTTCCTCGGGCCCCTCTCCACCAAACATCCCAGCTACATCAAGGACACCTACCATTTTATTAATATCATCCGACCCATGGCTGTTCCCACCACATCCTACTTATTCACTATAGACATAGATAGCCTTTACACCAACATAGACACCCCCACCGGACTCCAAGCCATAAGTGCCATTTTCAAAAAATATCCAGACCATAACAGACCGGACCCGGAACTTATTCAATTAATAACCACCTGTCTCAACAATAATGACTTCCTCTTCAACAACAAACACTACCTCCAAATCCACGGAACAGCCATGGGCCAACGCTTCGCCCCATCCTACGCCAATATATATATGAGCGAGTGGGAACGAGAGGCACTGGCCAAGTGCACCCATAAACCCCTGCTCTACCTCCGCTACCTGGACGACATTTTCGGAATCTGGACTCACCATATCTCCCTCTTTCAACCATTCATCAACACCCTCAACCACCACCATCCCTCAATCACAGTAAAATACATCATAGATCCGGTACAAGTAAATTTCCTCGACACCACAGTATTTTTCCAACCATCAGACACCACCCACACCCATCTGCTAACTAAAATATTTTTCAAACAAACAGACACACACGCACTCCTCCACAAAAACAGTTATCACCCAAAACACACATTCAAAGGTATAATAAAATCTCAAATCATCCGCTTTCACCGCATTTCATCCCTACAGTCAGACCTGGACCAATCCATCCAAATACTTTTTAATTCCCTCCGCACCAGACACTACAGCAAACGCTTTCTCCGGACCATCAAAAACACCACCTTGGCCGCCCTCGCTCCCACTCGCTCCCCCACATACCCTACTCAGCCTCAGGTCACCAGCTCGGAGCGATCCCCACCCAAACCCCTGGACCCTGACCCCAACCTCATCCCCCCCTACCCTAAACCGGGTCTGTATCCTGCCCCCCACCCCACCCCTCACCCTAAGCCCAACCTCCCCTCCCCCTACCCTAATCCGGGTCTGCATCCTGCCCCCCACCCCACCCCTCATCCTAACCCTAACCTTCCCTCCCCCTACCCTAAACCGGGTTTGTATCCTGCCCCCCAACCTACCCCTAATCCTAACCACCTCCCCCCTTCTTTGGTTGGGGACCGCTCCGACCCCACTTCACACTTACCACCACAACCAGCTGTCTCTACCCCTTCAGAGCCCATACGCATCCTCCCCTTTGTCTCCACCTTCTCCCACATAATAACCCGTCTACACCACACAGTCAAACAAAATTACAATCAGACACTCGCACAACACCCGGCCTTCACGAACCACAACACCATCTCTGCCTATAGAAAGAACCCCAGCCTCCAGAACATCCTCATCCGCTCCAAATACAATGACCATAGACCCCCCGACACCACACAGCACAGCACCCTGTACAAAAATAGAAAATTCATTATCAACCCACACAGTCAACAACAATACCCCACCCTTGGTTCTTTCACCCTCAACACCAGCAACGTAGTCTATATCATTTCCTGTACCATCTGCAATAAACACTACATCGGAGAAACTAAACACACCATCCTCACCCGGCTCAAACAACACCTGTACAATATCGGGGAAGGTAAGCTCACCACCCCATTGGTCACTCATTTCAAACAACACCCCGTCACCAACCTCATCATTTCCGGAACTGAATCTAACAACCGTTGGACCACCGGACAGAGGAAGAGGGCGGAAAAAATATGGATTCATAAACTGGACACCACAATACCAAAAGGCCTCAACGATAAATAATCATCCTCTGCAACAAAATCCATTCCCCCACTTCTTCCCACCCTGGACCATCCACGCTGCTGACCAGAGCCCCCGCCCCGCTCCCAACATGCTTGGTTTTTATTTTCCCAACCTCCCCCCCTTTTTTTTGAGAATTTTCTCAATTTTTCTAATTTTATTCTAATTATGCTAATTTTTTTTAATTATTTTAATTCCCACTATTTTAGCTGTTCTATTTTTTTTTTTTTTTTTTTTTTTTTTTTTTTTTTTTTTCCTTCCTATTTTTTTTTTTTAATTATTTTAACTTTTTAATTATTTTAATTTTCTAATTCTTAATCTTTTAATTATTTTAATTTACTAAATACTCTTAGCATTTTTAAATCATTATTCAAGTTGTTTTAACTTTTTATTCAACCCTGGTCAGCAGCACCCTCTTCTTCTGTCCACTGCAGAGACACCCTGCCTGGGAATCGAACCCTGGTCTCCCGGGTGAAGGGGCAGAGCTTTTCAACCGCACCACCAATACTCTCCAGTTTTTAGATCAATAGGCCTGTGCAACAGTATTCCAACCAAGGAACCTTTTAACCCAAACCCTAACCCCACCCCAACCCCAACCCCAACCCCAGCCCTAACCCTAACCCTAACCCTAACCCTAACCCTAACCCTAACCCTAACCCTATACCTATCTCCCTTCTCTTTTTAATAATTAAAACATAAGTCGATTAATTGTCAAAAAAAATCATATATACTACAAATGGCCTGAAACGTGCTCCTAAATACTTTTTGGAAAAATGATTTTCTTAGGACTCAGCACTTAGAGAAATTTTCCAAAAATGTTACATGGGGGTCAATGGCAGCTATATGAAGGAAGTGAGCTAGAACTCCAAAACTTCGCACACATGTTAATTCGATTTAACCTTAACCCTAACCCTAACCCTAACCCTAAGCCCAACCCCAACCCCAACCCCAGCCCTAACCCTAACCCTAACCCTATACCTATTTCCCTTCTATTTTTAATAATTAAAACATAAATCGATTAATTGTCAAAAAAAATCATATATACTCCAAATGGCCTGAAACGTGCTCCTAAATACTTTTTGGAAAAATTATTTTCTTAGGACTCAGCACTTAGAGAAATTTTCCAAAAATTTTACATGGGGGTCAATGGCAGCTATATGAAGGAAGTGAGCAAGAACTCCAACACTTCGCACACATGTTAATTCGATCCAACCTTAACCCTAACCCTAACCCTAACCCCAACCCCAACCCCAGCCCTAACCCTAACCCTAACCCTAACCCTAACCCTATACCTATCTCCCTTCTATTTGTAATAATTAAAAATAAGTCGATTAATCGTCAAAAAAAATCATATATACTCCAAATGGCCTGAAACGTGCTCCTAAATACTTTTTGGAAAAATTATTTTCTTAGGACTCAGCACTTAGAGAAATTTTCCCAAAATTTTACATTGGGGTCAATGGCAGCTATATGAAGGAAGTGAGCAAGAACTCCAAAACTTCGCACACATGTTAATTCGATTTAACCTTAACCCTAACCCTAACCCTAACCTTAACCCTAACCCTAACCCTAACCCTAACCCTAACCCCAACCCCAACCCCAACCCCAGCCCTAACCCTAACCCTAACCCTAACCCTAACCCTATACCTATCTCCCTTCTATTTTTAATAATTAAAACATAAGTCGATTAATTGTCAAAAAAAATCATATATACTCCAAATGGCCTGAAACGTGCTCCTAAATACTTTTTGGAAAAATGATTTTCTTAGGACTCAGCACTTAGAGAAATTTTCCAAAAATGTTACATGGGGGTCAATGGCAGCTATATGAAGGAAGTGAGCTAGAACTCCAAAACTTCGCACACATGTTAATTCGATTTAACCCTAACCCTAACCCTAACCCCAACCCCAACCCCAACCCCAGCCCTAACCCTAACCCTAACCCTAACCCTAACCCTATACCTATCTCCCTTCTATTTTTAATAATTAAAACATAAATCGATTAATTGTCAAAAAAAATCATATATACTCCAAATGGCCTGAAACATGCTCCTAAATACTTTTTGGAAAAATTATTTTCTTAGGACTCAGCACTTAGAGAAATTTTCCAAAAATTTTACATGGGGGTCAATGGCAGCTATATGAAGGAAGTGAGCTAGAACTCCAAAACTTCGCACACATGTTAATTCGATTTAACCCTACCCTAACCCTAACCCTAACCCTAACCCTAACCCTAACCCTAACCCTAACCTTAACCCTAACCCTAACCCTAACCCTAACCCTAACCCCAACCCAACCCCAACCCCAACCCCAGCCCTAACCCTAACCCTAACCCTAACCCTAACCCTAACCCTAACCCTAACCCTAACCCTAACCCGCCCCCTACCCTAAACCGGGTCTGTATCCTCCCCCCCACCCCACCCTAACCCTAACCTTCCTGCCCCATACCCTAAACCGGGTTTGTATCCTGCCCCCAACCTACCCCTAATCCTAACCACCTCCCCCCCTCTTTGGTTGGGGACCGCTCCGACCCCACTTCACACTTACCACCACAACCAGCTGTCTCTACCCCTTCAGAGCCCATACGCATCCTCCCCTTTGTCTCCACCTTCTCCCACATAATAACCCGTCTACACCACACAGTCAAACAAAATTACAATCAGACACTCGCACAACACCCGGCCTTCACGAACCACAACACCATCTCTGCCTATAGAAAGAACCCCAGCCTCCAGAACATCCTCATCCGCTCCAAATACAATGACCATAGACCCCCCGACACCACACAGCACAGCACCCTGTACAAAAATAGAAAATTCATTATCAACCCACACAGTCAACAACAATACCCCACCCTTGGTTCTTTCACCCTCAACACCAGCAACGTAGTCTATATCATTTCCTGTACCATCTGCAATAAACACTACATCGGAGAAACTAAACACACCATCCTCACCCGGCTCAAACAACACCTGTACAATATCGGGGAAGGTAAGCTCACCACCCCATTGGTCACTCATTTCAAACAACACCCCGTCACCAACCTCATCATTTCCGGAACTGAATCTAACAACCGTTGGACCACCGGACAGAGGAAGAGGGCGGAAAAAATATGGATTCATAAACTGGACACCACAATACCAAAAGGCCTCAACGATAAATAATCATCCTCTGCAACAAAATCCATTCCCCCACTTCCTCCCACCCTGGACCATCCACGCTGCTGACCAGAGCCCCCGCCCCGCTCCCAACATGCTTGGTTTTTATTTTCCCAACCTCCCCCCCTTTTTTTTGAGAATTTTCTCAATTTTTCTAATTTTATTCTAATTATGCTAATTTTTTTAATTATTTTAATTCCCACTATTTTAGCTGTTGTTTTTTTTTTTTTTTTTTTTTTTTTTCCTTCCTATTATTTTTTTTTAATTATTTTAACTTTTTTATTATTTTAATTTTCTAATTCTTAATCTTTTAATTATTTTAATTTACTAAATACTCTTAGCATTTTTAAATCATTATTCAAGTTGTTTTAACTTTTTATTCAACCCTGGTCAGCAGCACCCTCTTCTTCTGTCCACTGCAGAGACACCCTGCCTGGGAATCGAACCCTGGTCTCCCGGGTGAAGGGGCAGAGCTTTTCAACCGCACCACCAATACTCTCCAGTTTTTAGATCAATAGGCCTGTGCAACAGTATTCCAACCAAGGAACCTTTTAACCCAAACCCTAACCCCACCCTAACCCTAACCCTAACCCTAACCCTAACCCTAACCCCAACCCCAACCCCAACCCCAACCCCAGCCCTAACCCTAACCCTAACCCTAACCCTAACCCTAACCCTAACCCTATACCTATCTCCCTTCTATTTTTAATAATTAAAACATAAGTCGATTAATTGTCAAAAAAAATCATATATACTACAAATGGCCTGAAACGTGCTCCTAAATACTTTTTGGAAAAACGATTTTCTTAGGACTCAGCACTTAGAGAAATTTTCCAAAAATGTTACATGGGGGTCATAGGCAGCTATATGAAGGAAGTGAGCTAGAACTCCAAAACTTCGCACACATGTTATTTCGATTTAACCCTAACCCTAACCCTAACCCCAACCCCAACCCCAACCCCAGCCCTAACCCTAACCCTAACCCTAACCCTATACCTATCTCCCTTCTATTTTTAATAATTAAAACATAAATCGATTAATTGTCAAAAAAAATCATATATACTCCAAATGGCCTGAAACATGCTCCAAAATACTTTTTGGAAAAATTATTTTCTTAGGACTCAGCACTTAGAGAAATGTTCCCAAAATGTTACATGGGAGTCAATGGCAGCTATATGAAGGAAGTGAGCAAGAACTCCAAAACTTCGCACACATGTTAATTCGATTTAACCTTAACCCTAACCCTAACCCTAACCTTAACCCTAACCCTAACCCTAACCCAACCCCAACCCCAACCCCAACCCCAGCCCTAACCCTAACCCTAACCCTAACCCTAACCCTATACCTATCTCCCTTCTATTTGTAATAATTAAAACATAAGTCGATTAATCGTCAAAAAAAATCATATATACTCCAAATGGCCTGAAACGTGCTCCTAAATACTTTTTGGAAAAATTATTTTCTTAGGACTCAGCACTTAGAGAAATTTTCCCAAAATTTTACATTGGGGTCAATGGCAGCTATATGAAGGAAGTGAGCAAGAACTCCAAAACTTCGCACACATGTTAATTCGATTTAACCTTAACCCTAACCCTAACCCTAACCTTAACCCTAACCCTAACCCTAACCCTAACCCTAACCCCAACCCCAACCCCAACCCCAGCCCTAACCCTAACCCTAACCCTAACCCTAACCCTAACCCTATACCTATCTCCCTTCTATTTTTAATAATTAAAACATAAGTCGATTAATTGTCAAAAAAAATCATATATACTCCAAATGGCCTGAAACGTGCTCCTAAATACTTTTTGGAAAAATGATTTTCTTAGGACTCAGCACTTAGAGAAATTTTCCAAAAATGTTACATGGGGGTCAATGGCAGCTATATGAAGGAAGTGAGCTAGAACTCCAAAACTTCGCACACATGTTAATTCGATTTAACCCTAACCCTAACCCTAACCCCAACCCCAACCCCAACCCCAGCCCTAACCCTAACCCTAACCCTAACCCTAACCCTAACCCTATACCTATCTCCCTTCTATTTTTAATAATTAAAACATAAATCGATTAATTGTCAAAAAAAATCATATATACTCCAAATGGCCTGAAACATGCTCCTAAATACTTTTTGGAAAAATTATTTTCTTAGGACTCAGCACTTAGAGAAATTTTCCAAAAATTTTACATGGGGGTCAATGGCAGCTATATGAAGGAAGTGAGCTAGAACTCCAAAACTTCGCACACATGTTAATTCGATTTAACCCTACCCTAACCCTAACCCTAACCCTAACCCTAACCCTAACCCTAACCCTAACCTTAACCCTAACCCTAACCCTAACCCTAACCCTAACCCCAACCCCAACCCCAACCCCAACCCCAGCCCTAACCCTAACCCTAACCCTAACCCTAACCCTAACCCTAACCCTAACCCTAACCCTAACCCTAACCCTAACCCTAACCCGCCCCCTACCCTAAACCGGGTCTGTATCCTCCCCCCCACCCCCCCCTAACCCTAACCTTCCTGCCCCATACCCTAAACCGGGTTTGTATCCTGCCCCCCAACCTACCCCTAATCCTAACCACCTCCCCCCCTCTTTGGTTGGGGACCGCTCCGACCCCACTTCACACTTACCACCACAACCAGCTGTCTCTACCCCTTCAGAGCCCATACGCATCCTCCCCTTTGTCTCCACCTTCTCCCACATAATAACCCGTCTACACCACACAGTCAAACAAAATTACAATCAGACACTCGCACAACACCCGGCCTTCACGAACCACAACACCATCTCTGCCTATAGAAAGAACCCCAGCCTCCAGAACATCCTCATCCGCTCCAAATACAATGACCATAGACCCCCCGACACCACACAGCACAGCACCCTGTACAAAAATAGAAAATTCATTATCAACCCACACAGTCAACAACAATACCCCACCCTTGGTTCTTTCACCCTCAACACCAGCAACGTAGTCTATATCATTTCCTGTACCATCTGCAATAAACACTACATCGGAGAAACTAAACACACCATCCTCACCCGGCTCAAACAACACCTGTACAATATCGGGGAAGGTAAGCTCACCACCCCATTGGTCACTCATTTCAAACAACACCCCGTCACCAACCTCATCATTTCCGGAACTGAATCTAACAACCGTTGGACCACCGGACAGAGGAAGAGGGCGGAAAAAATATGGATTCATAAACTGGACACCACAATACCAAAAGGCCTCAACGATAAATAATCATCCTCTGCAACAAAATCCATTCCCCCACTTCCTCCCACCCTGGACCATCCACGCTGCTGACCAGAGCCCCCGCCCCGCTCCCAACATGCTTGGTTTTTATTTTCCCAACCTCCCCCCCCTTTTATTTGAGAATTTTCTCAATTTTTCTAATTTTATTCTAATTATGCTAATTTTTTTTTTAATTATTTTAATTCCCACTATTTTAGCTGTTTTTTTTTTTTTTTTTTTTTTTTTTTTTTTTTTTTTTTTTCCTTTATTATTTTTTTTAATTATTTTTAACTTTTTTAATTATTTTTAATTTTCTAATTCTTAATCTTTTAATTATTTTAATTTACTAAATACTCTTAGCATTTTTAAATCATTATTCAAGTTGTTTTAACTTTTTATTCAACCCTGGTCAGCAGCACCCTCTTCTTCTGTCCACTGCAGAGACACCCTGCCTGGGAATCGAACCCTGGTCTCCCGGGTGAAGGGGCAGAGCTTTTCAACCGCACCACCAATACTCTCCAGTTTTTAGATCAATAGGCCTGTGCAACAGTATTCCAACCAAGGAACCTTTTAACCCAAACCCTAACCCCACCCCAACCCCAACCCCAGCCCTAACCCTAACCCTAACCCTAACCCTATACCTATCTCCCTTCTATTTTTAATAATTAAAACATAAGTCGATCAATTGTCAAAAAAAAATCATATATACTACAAATGGCCTGAAACGTGCTCCTAAATACTTTTTGGAAAAATGATTTTCTTAGGACTCAGCACTTAGAGAAATTTTCCAAAAATGTTACATGGGGGTCAATGGCAGCTATATGAAGGAAGTGAGCTAGAACTCCAAAACTTCGCACACATGTTATTTCGATTTAACCCTAACCCTAACCCTAACCCCAACCCCAACCCCAACCCCAGCCCTAACCCTAACCCTAACCCTATACCTATCTCCCTTCTATTTTTAATAATTAAAACATAAGTCGATTAATTGTCAAAATAAAATCATATATACTCCAAATGGCCTGAAACGTGCTCCTAAATACTTTTTGGAAAAATTATTTTCTTAGGACTCAGCACTTGGAGAAATTTTCCAAAAATTTTACATGGGGGTCAATGGCAGCTATATGAAGGAAGTGAGCTAGAACTCCAAAACTTCGCACACATGTTAATTCGATTTAACCCTACCCTAACCCTAACCCTAACCCTAACCTTAACCCTAACCCTAACCCTAACCCTCTCCCTAACCCCAACCCCAACCCCAACCCCAACCCCAGCCCTAACCCTAACCCTAACCCTATACCTATCTCCCTTCTATTTTTAATAATTAAAACTTAAGTCGATTTATTGTCAAAAAAAAATCATATATACTCCAAATGGCCTGAAACGTGCTCCTAAATACTTTTTGGAAAAATGATTTTCTTAGGACTCAGCACTTAGAGAAATTTTCCAAAAATGTTACATGGGGGTCAATGGCAGCTATATGAAGGAAGTGAGCTAGAACTCCAAAACTTCGCACACATGTTATTTCGATTTAACCCTAACCCTAACCCTAACCCCAACCCCAACCCCAACCCCAGCCCTAACCCTAACCCTAACCCTAACCCTATACCTATCTCCCTTCTATTTTTAATAATTAAAACATAAATCGATTAATTGTCAAAAAAAATCATATATACTCCAAATGGCCTGAAACATGCTCCTAAATACTTTTTGGAAAAATTATTTTCTTAGGACTCAGCACTTAGAGAAATGTTCCCAAAATGTTACATGGGAGTCAATGGCAGCTATATGAAGGAAGTGAGCAAGAACTCCAAAACTTCGCACACATGTTAATTCGATTTAACCTTAACCCTAACCCTAACCCTAACCTTAACCCTAACCCTAACCCTAACCCCAACCCCAACCCCAACCCCAACCCCAACCCCAAACCCAGCCCTAACCCTAACCCTAACCCTATACCTATCTCCCTTCTATTTTTAATAATTAAAACATTAGTCGATTAATTGTCAAAATAAAATCATATATACTCCAAATGGCCTGAAACGTGCTCCTAAATACTTTTTGGAAAAATGATTTTCTTAGGACTCAGCACTTAGAGAAATTTTCCAAAAATTTTACATGGGGGTCAATGGCAGCTATATGAAGGAAGTGAGCTAGAACTCCAAAACTTCGCACACATGTTAATTCGATTTAACCCTACCCTAACCCTAACCCTAACCCTAACCCTAACCCTAACCCTAACCCTAACCCTAACCCTAACCCCAACCCCAACCCCAACCCCAACCCCAGCCCTAACCCTAACCCTAACCCTAACCCTATACCTATCTCCCTTCTATTTTTAATAATTAAAACATAAGTCGATCAATTGTCAAAAAAAAATCATATATACTACAAATGGCCTGAAACGTGCTCCTAAATACTTTTTGGAAAAATGATTTTCTTAGGACTCAGCACTTAGAGAAATTTTCCAAAAATGTTACATGGGGGTCAATGGCAGCTATATGAAGGAAGTGAGCTAGAACTCCAAAACTTCGCACACATGTTATTTCGATTTAACCCTAACCCTAACCCTAACCCCAACACCAATCCCAACCCCAGCCCTAACCCTAACCCTATACCTATCTCCCTTCTATTTTTAATAATTAAAACATAAATCGATTAATTGTCAAAAAAAATCATATATACTCCAAATGGCCTGAAACATGCTCCTAAATACTTTTTGGAAAAATTATTTTCTTAGGATCTCAGCACTTAGAGAAATTTTCCCAAAATGTTACATGGGAGTCAATGGCAGCTATATGAAGGAAGTGAGCAAGAACTCCAAAACTTCGCACACATGTTAATTCGATTTAACCTTAACCCTAACCCTAACCCTAACCTTAACCCTAACCCTAACCCTAACCCTAACCCTAACCCTAACCCTAACCCCAACCCCAACCCCAACCCCAACCCCAAACCCAGCCCTAACCCTAACCCTAACCCTATACCTATCTCCCTTCTATTTTTAATAATTAAAACATTAGTCGATTAATTGTCAAAATAAAATCATATATACTCCAAATGGCCTGAAACGTGCTCCTAAATACTTTTTGGAAAAATGATTTTCTTAGGACTCAGCACTTAGAGAAATTTTCCAAAAATTTTACATGGGGGTCAATGGCAGCTATATAAGGAAGTGAGCTAGAACTCCAAAACTTCGCACACATGTTAATTCGATTTAACCCTACCCTAACCCTAACCCTACCAAACCCTACCCAACCCTAACCTTAACCCTAACCCTAACCCTAACCACCTAACCCACCCCAACCCAACCCACCCACCCTAACCCTAACCTAACCCTATACCTATCTCCCTTCTATTTTAATAATTAAAACATAAGTCGATTAATTGTCAAAAAAAAATCATATATACTACAAATGGCCTGAAACGTGCTCCTAAATACTTTTTGGAAAAATGATTTTCTTAGGACTCAGCACTAGAGAATTTTCCAAAATGTTACATGGGGGTCAATGGCAGCTATATGAAGGAAGTGAGCTAGAACTCCAAACTTCGCACACATGTTATTTCGATTTAACCCTAACCCTAACCCTAACCCAACCCAACCAACCCCAGCCCAACCTAACCCTAACCCTATACCTATCTCCCTTCTATTTTAATAATTAAAATAATCGATTAATTGTCAAAAAAAATCATATATACTCCAAATGCCTGAAACGTGCTCCTAAATACTTTTGGAAAAATTATTTCTTAGGACTCAGCACTTGGAGAATTTTCCAAAATTTACATGGGGTCAATGGCAGCTATATGAAGGAAGTGAGCAGAACTCCAAAACTTCGCACACATGTTAATTCGATTTAACCTACCCTAACCCTAACCTAACCTAACCTAACCCTAACCCTAACCCTAACCCTCCCTAACCCAACCCCAACCCAACCCAACCCCAGCCCTAACCCTAACCCTAACCCTATACCTATCTCCTTCTATTTTTAATAATTAAACTTAGTCGATTTATTGTCAAAAAAATCATATATACTCAAATGGCCTGAAACTGCTCCTAAATACTTTTGAAAAATGATTTTCTTAGGACTCAGCACTTAGAGAAATTTTCCAAAAATTTTACATGGGGTCAATGGCAGCTATATGAAGGAAGTGAGCTAGAACTCCAAAACTTCGCACACATGTTATTTCGATTTAACCCTAACCCTAACCTAACCCCAACCCAACCCCAACCCCAGCCCTAACCCTAACCCTAACCCTAACCCTATACCTATCTCCCTTCTATTTTTAATAATTAAAAATAAATCGATTAATTGTCAAAAAAATCATATAACTCAAATGGCCTGAAACATGCTCCAAATACTTTTTGGAAAAATTATTTTCTAGGACTCAGCACTTAGAGAAATGTTCCCAAAATGTTACATGGGAGTCATGGCAGCTATATGAAGGAAGTGAGCAAGAACTCCAAACTTCGCACACATGTTATTCGATTTACCTTAACCCTAACCTAACCTACCTAACCTACCTAACCCTAACCCAACCCCAACCACCCAACCCCCCCAAACCACCTAACCCTAACCCTAACCCTATACCTATCTCCCTTCTATTTTTAATAATTAAAACATTATCGATTAATTGTCAAAAAATCATATATACTCAAATGGCCTGAAACGTGCTCCTAAATACTTTTTGGAAAAATATTTTCTTAGGACTCAGCACTTAGAGAAATTTTCCAAAAATTTTACATGGGGGTCAATGGCAGCTATATGAAGGAAGTGAGCTAGAACTCCAAAACTTCGCACACATGTTAATTCGATTTAACCTACCCTAACCCTAACCCTAACCTAACCCTAACCCTAACCCTAACCCTAACCCTAACCCTAACCCCAACCCCAACCCCAACCCCAACCCAGCCCTAACCCTAACCTAACCCTAACCCTATACCTATCTCCCTTCTATTTTAATAATTAAAACATAAGTCGATAATTGTCAAAAAAAATCATATATATACAAATGGCCTGAAACGTGCTCCTAAATACTTTTTGGAAAAATGATTTTCTTAGGACTCAGCACTTAGAGAAATTTCCAAAAATGTTACATGGGTCAATGGCAGCTATATGAAGGAAGTGAGCTAGAACTCCAAAACTTCGCACACATGTTATTTCGATTTAACCCTAACCCTAACCCTAACCCCAACCCAATCCCAACCCCACCCTAACCCTAACCTATACCTATCTCCCTTCTATTTTTAATAATTAAAACATAAATCGATTAATTGTCAAAAAAAATCATATATACTCCAAATGGCCTGAAACATGCTCCTAAATACTTTTTGGAAAAATTATTTTCTTAGGACTCAGCACTTAGAGAAATTTTCCCAAAATGTTACATGGGAGTCAATGGCAGCTATATGAAGGAAGTGAGCAAGAACTCCAAAACTTCGCACACATGTTAATTCGATTTAACCTTAACCCTAACCCTAACCCTAACCTTAACCCTAACCCTAACCCTAACCCTAACCCTAACCCCTACCCAACCCTAACCCTAACCCTAACCCTAACCCCTAACCCTAACCCTAACCCAACCCTAACCCTAACCCTAACCCTAACCCTAACCCTAACCCTAACCCTAACCCCTAACCCTAACCCTAACCCTAATTTCAGTTTTGGCAGCAGTGTGTTAGCATTTGAAAAAAGTGCTGGAAATCCACAGTGTTGTGCAGGCTGTGGTTAAGCCATGAGATAAGTGTGTAGAGTTTTGAAAATAGTGTTTAATCAATGAAAAATGAGCTAGAGTTTTGGTCCACATGAACCGTTGCGGTGCATAGTGTAGTTAGAGTTTTCCACTTGTCGCTCCAGTTTTTTCTAGAGTTTAAATCTTTATTTTATTTTAAGAAATATTATTGTCCAAAGCCTTCATTGAACGGTATTTGGATACAGCCTTTTTCAATTTATGAATAAAAAAAGTACTATGTACAGGTCTTAAAAATGCATTTTCTGCATGTTTTTTAAAACAAAATTGGAAGAGAGAATGACCAACATGAACAAATAATTTTAGTGCTAAGAATGAGTATGGAAAGTTTAGTTGATTTGAGTGCTTTAGAAGTTATTGAAAACAACTAAAGTTGAGATAATGTCCGTTAAAGATGGTTGTATAGGAGAAATATACAGACGCAAACAGACAAGGTTTAGTCAAATAAACACTTAAATGTACATGTTGGACCTTTTGATTTTGAGTTTGAAAGAAGACATGATTGTATGGCAGTAAAATAGCGAACAATCTCAAAATTGACCAGTGCGTACAGACCAAAAAAAAAAATAGAAACTGCAGGAAACAAAGTCAATGATGGATGTAAAAAAACAATAATTTTCTTTCAACATAAATTACATTTTTGCCTTCAGTGTCTCACCTTAATTAAACTAAGAAAAACTAATAGAAAAAGCAGGTCTAGTTTGACACTTGCTCCTCTGTGGGCCAGACGATCTCAGACATGTACATTTAATCACAGAGGTCGCCGTGCTATAGTAACTGGTGTGAAACCCCTCAGGGCGGCTCACTGTCTACTTCAAGGACATTTTGGAAAAGTTAGACAATGTTGTACCGAGTTATAACACTTAGCTCACGCGGGAGCACGTCAGTCTGTCCTTGTAATGTCCTCATGACCTAGATTACTGAACTTTAAGGGATATTGTTCAGATTATCCGTTTTTATTTCTCGATAGTGACCCGCTCTCTACATTCTCCCATTTATTGCGCGACCTGTACTCTACAGGTGATGCTAATTTTATTTGTAAAAGGAAAAATATGTTTTATCCCAAATATTTTGTGTAAAAACTTTAGACTGTAATATGAAAGAAATAAAGATTTTAAAGGTGCTCCGAGGAACTTTCAGTTTGTGTTTATTCTAGCACCCCCATTGGACAAAAGTGGTAGTGTTTTTTACTATGACAGCTGTTGTTCCTGGGTGAGCGTATACCCATGACAAAGGCATTAACAAAAAGGCACGGATGGTCTTGTTTGCTGTTACATGTCGTTTATGATCATCAGAGGAAAAATGAGACTGTTTCAGAAATATTTAAAAGTTCCTCGTAGCACCTTTAACTCTGGCTTTTTGCAACATCTAGATGTTTTTCTTTTCAAAGCAATGCAAATGTACACATAATCACTTGGATTTTAAGTTGTGATACAAACAAAATATCATTTTAATATCACACATCATCTGGCAAAGAAGTTGAAAATATTACTCTATTCATCTTCAGTGTCTCGCCTGAAAAAAAATATATATTTCCACTATCACAGCTCACACCACTGTCCTCCAGATGATTTGTGCACCTGATTTATTCATACAGTCAAATCCTATTCAGTCGCTCAAAACGGAAAAATAATCTTGTTTTATTTGACAAAAGCAAACACATATTGTGT
>CM047508.1:3765911-3773411 GCA_026122265.1 Ammodytes dubius | reverse complement strand
CATGATAGTTAGATATTGGCACATTTGCATATTTATAAAAAAAAAGTAATACAAAACATCTGGTTTCTTCTGAATACTGATCTCAGCTTTGCCTGCTGTGTGTGTAAATGTCCCAGGATCCCCTTGCTGCCACCACACACTGGCAACAAATCCTAAGCCAGCGTCACACACACACACACACACACACACACACACACACACACACACACACACACACACACACACACACACACACACACACAGTTGCTAACATGATTCGCCCCAGAGCTCCGCTTGTTTAAACAAAGTTATCAAGTTTAAGAACACAGTCTCCGAGCGGCTTTTGTTACATCAAAGGATCGCTCTCCATTTTGACAAGTTAATAAAAAGTCAAGTCTTTAACATAGCATTCCCCTCTAGGCCCCCTTGTCTTATAACACTGAAATATATTCAATATATGTTTTTTATTATATCCTGGTTATCCAGAACGCAGAAATCAATTTAAAATATTATCAATTTAATATATTTTTTTTTACTTTCTGTATATTTATTTGACTTACATTTTGTTTGTGAGACACTTTGTACATGTTTATAGTACTGTTATTATTGATTTCCATGTGTCTTCATTGTGTTGTTGAGAGGAGCCTGTGTGTGTTTGTGTGTTTGCTTGCAGTTGCTCATGAGTGTGTGTGTGTGTGTGTGTGTGTGCCTAGGCATTTGCGTGCTTGTAGTGCGTGTTTTTTGTTTGTTTGTGTGTGTGAGTGTGTGTGTGTGTATGCCTGCTGCTGTAATTGTTCTGCATATGAAAAATAATCTTAAATCTCTTGAATCATGTTTAAACAATGCTGTATGAATAAAACTGACTGACTTACTTACTTACATAGACAGCACACGTTCAAGCCATGTGAGAACTTAATAGGTTTGAGATGTAAACAGGTGTTAGCGCCTGTTTAACTAGCACATGGCACATGGTGCAATATCACATTATCATATTGCATCAAATTTGGCTCATTAAGGTTTTAAGAAATTGGTGAGAATTAAATGTTTGTGTGTGTGTGTGTGTGTGTGTGTGTGTGTATGTGTGTGTGTGTGTGTGTGTGTGTGTGTGTGTGTGTGATAAACTACAGATGTCGATAAACATTTTTAAGCTTTCGAATATATTAAAATCTACCCAAGCAGGTGTGGTTTGAAATTTGATTAAGGTGAGTCACTGCAGGCAAAATATAGTTTTTCAATCAAATGTAGGGGAGAACGGGGGAATCTGAGGCATCGGGTAATGTGAGCCACCCCCTGTATCTAGGCAACGGAAAACATTTGTGGTCATGTGAGATATATGTTTTCAAGCCCCTCTCATTTCCCCGTGGCCCTGAAAGAGAGGACCTCATGGTGCTGTGGTAAGCACATTTATTTCACCAAATTAGGTATTTTGCATGTAAAAGTAAATCTTCTTGCTGTCAACTTAATCAACTGTTGTGCCAAAGCAAATGTATTCACGTAGAAAAACTTATATCATACGTGTTGATGAACTACCAACATATGAAACCATGTGATGCTGATAACTGAAGATTAGCCTGAAATGCTAAGAGAGGTAGTTTTTTCTCAAATTGTGGTGGTGGGGGAAAGTGAGCCAAATGCTGTGGGGAAAGTGAGCCACTGTCTCACTTTCCCCCGACATGAGGCACAAGTTAAGTTTAGTCTTAAACATATTTTAATGTAATATTACATAACACATGTTTTATTTTAATGTCATACACATTGTAGAAAAGCCATCATGCCAAGGAAATACACCAGGAAGACGACCTGGGGCAACCACATGGAAAGAGCACCTTCTCATCTTTCCCTGTAACCTTCAGGGCTGGAATGTAGAGTAGTAGTTGTAGAGTATGACAGGCTGATGTTATAATCCAGTTGGGTCTTCTCCTGTGTTCTGAGTCCCAGGCTGTTCTCGCTGGTTCTGATTTTCCTATGCTTTGATCCCCAGACACTAGCTGGCTCTAAGGGTCCTGTGTTCTGACCCCCAGACTGTGTTCTAATCTAACTGGTTCTATCTTTCATTTGAATCTTATTAAAACCTTTTGAATTATAATATGTTGTATTAGATTTTGTTCAGAGTTACTTTCAAGTGTTTAGAAAATTTGCTTTGCTTAATTGACCAAACCCCATCATTCTTTTACTAGTCCGACATTAGTTCTGAAATGTGTGGCTAGCTTTCAGGATTCGTACTGTTACAATATGTGTTGTTATGGTAGTTTCACAGTGGAAAAAGTAAGTGGATCAGTTTACCCCACAGCTGGGGTAAAGTGAGCCACATGACAACTTTTTTTAAAAACAATCGTATTTTCACTGCCCTTTGTCTTGAAAAAATTCTGCTAATGCCCATTTCTAGGAAACATCCTGAATTAATGGGAAATGTGTAAATTTGAGTGATAAATAATTTTAGCTCGCTTAGAGGGGAGCAAATGTAAAAAGTGGCTCAGATTACCCCGTTCTCCCCTACATAGTATTTTTTTATTTATAAAATGAAGAAAGGCTGTAATCAAAATCTGTTCTGGTTACACTTTGGACACTAACATAGTGTAAAAATTCAATAACATTTTAACTTTGGCTTTATCCAACGTCTAGATTTATGTTTTTTAAAGACATGCAAATTAACACATACTTAGTTAGATCGTGCCAAATGTGCATACTTATTCAAACATTTATGAAATCTCATAATAAAAAAAATATTGTTTTAATGTAAGTAATCAACTGGCAAAGTTCCATGATGATATCTTTTAGTTAAAAATTTTACCCTATTCACCTGCAGTGTCTCGCCTTAGTAGAAGCATTAGCAAATATTCTTCAGTTTCCCATAAAATACACAGAATTTATAACAAAACACAAAATATAAACACAAAATATTCCCTTTATTTTTTTTTCTACCTAAAGACTACACAGGGTCACCACCGATGTAGCTCCAAGAGTTATCTACATTTTGCATTTTATTTACAGCTTTACTTTGATGTCTTCAATATGTACATTAGTCAAAGACAAGCGCTAAAAACACAGTGTCGAGAACAAACCCAAAACTCAAAATGAGTCAAAAAAGCATTTAGAAAAAGATACAGTCGTATATGACGCAACAGTTTCTCTCAGTGCAATATCCCACAATGCAATGCGAAGATCCTTCATTCATAATATGCTGAACATTGATATTCTATATGAAAACAAAATGTCACTGAATCAACAGACAGCAGAAAAGAAAAAAATAACAATAACAACGGTGGACTGTTTGCTTTTGAAGTCTGTACAGATTAAGACACTCAATCTCTCTCATACTCACACACACACACACACACACACACACACACACACACACAACACACACACACACAACACACACACACACACACACACACACACACACACAGTTCATATTGGACGGCAAAATGAGAAGAAAGTCAGGAAGAGTACCAGAAGTCAAATTATTAATGTCACAATTTGTTCAAAATAGTCTTCTTCGCTCCTCTTGAATTTTCCACATGAGCCAAAACTGTCCTTTGCAGGTCCACACACGTACACACACACACACACACACACACACAACACACACACACACACACACACAACAACACACACCACACCACACACACACACACACACACACACACACACACACACACACACACACACACACACACACACACACACACACACACACACAAAAACACCCACACCACCACACACACACACACACACTGAGTGGTCCATCCGTGTGCGGTTATTTCCAAGTTGCATGGCGTGTATAGGCGACCTTTCAGTTTGTGAACGGAAACTATAGTACACCTGCAAGTCTAATGCATTTCAGCCAACCATATGCGGATCCCATACAGTATATTCTTGAAACTGAAAGCACTTTCGACAGCGGACCTGCGGGTAAAAGCCTATATGGGCAAAAAGGCAATCTGTATATTTTCATCTCACCCCACAGAACAACACAATACAATGCCTATCTATCTCCAAAGCCCATATGTTAACGTAGTGTGTATCACTGGTTAACATGACAATGACCATCTTTGCACAGTCCCATTTCTGTAGAAAAATGTTCATCCCAAGCTATGTTTTGAATTAGGTTAGTGAATCTGGAGAACGCTTGTTTTTTTTGTCAAAATCAGTGAATATCTCCTCATGATATACTAGCAGGCATGTTGCTAGCTACGGTGGCCCTCCTTTGTTTACGTCCCCCTTTGTTTACATACCAGTTTACAGAGCCTAAGATGTGCACTAATACTGTGTGTTTTCAGTGCACACACAGTACGGACAGGTAGCAGATCATGAGGAGATATTCCCTGATTTTTTTTTACAAAGATTTTGACAAAAAAAAAGAATTCTCCAGAATCGCTGGTCCACCTTTAATTTAATTGGACATTGTGGTGAGGAATACTGATTGATAAACAAACACTGCCTTTTCATATAGTCAATTTAAGATCAATAAAACATTGTCAGTCAGTCTAATGAAAAACACAGTAAGTTGACTTTAACTAAAACCACCTTTCATAATTTATTTCCACCCTTTGAGTATTGTTCAAGTACAACAATTAACAATGAAGAAAGGGACACTTGTTCACATTTTTTTTTTAAATTCACATTTGTTATACTGTTAAGTCATATAGCTATTTATAAAAAAAACTAAACTTAAAATGTATGTCAAAACCATTCCCGCCAAAATACCTTTTCGTCGTTTAATACAGACTTTACTTCCACAGTATTTTCGTACAGGGTTGGTTGGCTCTTCAATATTTTCATTTGTCGAAGTTGTTCGACCACTGTCAATTAAAATGTAGCAGAGGACATTTTGTATCGTTTTAAAGGTGCAGTGTGTATTATTGTGTGTTTAGTGGCATCTAGTGGTGAGAAATTCTAGATGTCAACGCTCCCTTGCTAACCCTTCCCTTTTGGAAAATGTACAGAAGCTACGGTGGCCTTCAAGGACAAGAAGCTAGTGAGTAAAGATGGAATCATCCACCACTGCCTCAAGTCTTTCCACAATATCAAGTGATGAGTGAAGATGTATTTAGTATTATTCTATAGTACTTCTTCTTCTTGGTCTTCCAACAGGTGCATTTCCCAAGGACGCCCACTATATATAAAAAAATGTAAGGCCGTTAAGTTTGTCCATTCTGTGCTACTGTAGGAACAAGGTACTTTTATTTTCAAACAAATATACATCAATTAAAACATACTCATGAATATTATATTCCATTTCCACCAAGTCTGTTTTGAAAAATGCCAATAATTTTTACACACTGCACCTTTAATTTTCCCCTCGAAAAAAATAAAAAATAAAAATCCAGTTAAAAAATTAAATACACACAAAATAAAAAATAGTGACCTCACATTCCTTTGTTAGCGTTACCATACAATTTAAACTTGAATAAAGCAGCTTTTTGCCAATGTCATAGTCTGTAAAGAGGGCCATCAACATGCACAGTCATGGTGCAATGTCGAATTTCAATCTTCCTCTGAAAAAAAAAATAAAATAAAATTGACGACATCACACAAATGAAAGGTGCCTTGAATAGTTGAGTTGGGGTTTTGATGTAGGAGCTCTACCGCCAACTGAAGAAAAGTATGGTATTATTAATGGATGACAAAGACTGTGTATGAGAGGGCTTCAAGTATTAAAGAAAGAAGAAATAAGTGATTAAAAGAGTTGGAATCTCCTTGGCTGAGGCTCTGTAAAAAGGCAGAATGGAATGGAGCAAGCTTATGAATAACAATCTAGCGTAAGTCAGTCTGGCAGAAGCAGCGAGAAAGGGTGAGCCAGTCAACATAATGCATTACCGCGATACTCTCCTCTTTGCAATTCCTTTCAACAGAATCACAAAAAAGGGAAAAAATGGAGTCACAGAAATTGAAAGTCACACACAGACACAGTTGCGAAAAGTTCCTTTGTTCCTCCTCATAGCAGCCGCACTTTGAGGGCAAAGACTGTTCAAGAATTCTTCAAAAAATGTCAAACGGACAAGAAGGGCACGCACCTATTAATACAGTGCAACTGATTGCAACCATGTTTTTTTCTTCTTAGTCTTCTTTATTGTTTTTTTTTCTTCCAAGGGTGGGGTCAGCGATTTTGGAGAATGCTTGTTTTTGATTTTTTTTTTGGCAAAATCAGTGAATATCTCCTCCTGATCAGCGCTACCTGTCCGTACTGTGTGTGTCTGAAACTTCTGGTGTAAATACGCAGCCTAGGCTCTGTAAACTGGTGTGCAACATGCCTGTTTTTTAGGCTGTGTATTAACACTGGATTTGGTCTGGTAGCAAATCAGGAGGAATATTCACTGATTTTGACCAAAAAAAAAGATTTTGACAACAAGCGTACTCCAGAATCGCTGACTCCACCTTTAACAGTATATTTAAAAAAAAACAAGTTTCACACAGTCAAATGAAAAAAAAAAAAAAAAATGAAAAGTGGTCATTTACACAACTGTCTTTGGCAAGAAGTCCCATGTCCTTTATATACGAGTCAAGTCAATCACTCACTCATGTGTCATGTCACCTTCGGCCCATTTCGCTCTGTCTCATAAAATGGATATTATTGACACTGTCTGCGAGCTCTGGGTACTGATCCACTGAAACCACGTAGTAACCTTCGTATCCTTGCACCTTTCCCGACCCTAACAGCTGCTGTTTCTCACTCTCAGTCCAGACTCTGGATCCCTCCTCTCCGTCCCTGAGTCTCTGTCGCTCTCTGGCCCAAGCCGACGCGACCGCCCGCTGCCTCGCGAACTCCAACACACGGACTTTCTCCTCATCCACGCTGCTGCCATAGCGGTGTTCAAACACAGCGCCCCGTATTGCAGCAGGATATCGGTGATTCGCCTAGTCCTTCCGTTTAGCACCGCGTTGACCTGTGACACGGTTACGTTGACTCCCGTTTCGAGCGTGCGTCGCCCGACCGTCATCCCGATCAAAGCTAAATCTCCTTCCACCGAGCCGACCTTGACAAAGTAGTGCGTGTCCATTCCGGCGATGGTAAGTGGAGCGATTCGAGGTAAAATGCAGTCGTTTAAAACCGCCGCCATTCGCCGCCCGTCCTCATTGGCCAAGCTGATGATGTCGGTGGTGATGCGCCCGTCCCGGATGGCGAATTTGACGCCCTTCGCCGAAGATGGAGCCCGCCGTGGAGAAGATGACTCAGACTCGGTTTGGGGGCAGCCGGCGCTCTTGGCTCGGTAGATCTGACCGAATCGCTCCAGCTTCACGAAGGACTTGAGCTGCCTCTGCACCTCACACTGCACGCCAAGCAACGACTGTGGGAGAAAGAGACATAAAGATGGGTTTAGTTACAGTTACACAGCTTTAAAATAGACAGTTGAATATGTATTTATGTTTATTATATGAGACTTAAAGGTGGAGTCAGTGATTCTGGAAAAGCAAGGAGTGTAAGAGAAAGATAAGATGGGTTTAGTTCGTATCTTAAACACAAGACAGTTAGATATGTTTTTTTTCATTTTGTTGTCAGAGACGAAAGATGGAGTC
>CM047508.1:3730911-3760911 GCA_026122265.1 Ammodytes dubius | reverse complement strand
TACTAAATCAAAAGGTCCAAAATGTACAGTACATTTAGGTGTTTATTTTACTAATCCTTGTCTGTTTGCACCTGTATATTACTCCTAAACAACCATCTTTAACAGCCATTATCTCAACATTAGTTTTCCCAATACTCTGAAACAAAAAATGTCAACTTCTAAAGCACTTACATCAACTAAAACGTTCCATAATCATTTTTAACACACCGCTAAAGGCTAATGAAGAAGGATTTGGTAATATGTTGTTAATTGTCTGATTTATGATGCATTTTCTTATTAAAAAACATCTTGAAAATGCATGAAAACAAATAGTACTCCACTATGTTTAGGTGTCACTAAACATGCAACGGGTGCCATTCACTAACTGTCTATAGTTGAAACCAAAAACCCAACACAACAACAGTGGCCTCGTAAATAATTCAAGTGAATTTGGAAGCGACTTAAAAGGGTCCGATAAACGAGGGTATCAGAGCATGTCTACACCACTACTCAGACCTGGGACTGTGTGTGTGTGTGTGTGTGTGTGTGTGTGTGTGTGTGTGTGTGTGTGGTGTGTGTGTGTGTGTGTGTGTGTGTGTGTGTGTGTGTGTGTGTGTGTGTGTGTGTGTGTGTGTGTGTGTGTGTGTGTGTGTGTGTGTTTCTGTGTGTGTGTGGGCTAGTGGTGTAAGACTGAGATGAAATCGATGGTTTGGTGGTGGGGAAAATGGAGAGTGAATTTCCCTAATGGGCCGGACAATTACAAGAAGCTGTTTAGGCCCCAAACCTGGTTCCCCTCAGATGTGGCTTAACTAAGGGGCAGGGAGCCGCATCACTGGGCTGTGTTTGGGTCTGATAGCTCCAAGGCAGGGGGGGACAGTGATATAGTCAATGTACCATTAGTTTTGGACTAGTAGTACTGGGGACAGTAACAAAGTAAGTTTGTAGTGGAAACATGTACTGTACATTTTTGTTTGTATCTTTGTACTTTACTTGAGTATCTGTTCTTTTTTAAACTTATAACTTTCACTATATTTTGAGGATAAAAATTGTGCTTTTGACTCCATGACATGTCTAGGAAGCCAGTTGTTAATGGTTACTTTCAGGCTAAGCATGGCTTTAAAGTCAGCTGTTGATTTTTGATTTTCTCAAATACAACCGTCAACACGCAACTTTCGAATGTTGTCACCATTGTAAGTTCATGCGATGAAGGAATGTCCATTAATAACATTATTATGTTATAAAAAAAATTATGAAGGGTACTGTACCTTGGTGATGTGTGTGTGTGTGCGTCCGTGCGTTAGTGTGTGTGTGTGTGTGTGTGTGTGTGTGTGTGTGTGTGTGTGTGTGGGTGTGTATGTGCGTGCGTCTGTGCGTTTGTTGTGTGCGTGCGTGCGTGTGTGTGTAGAGTGAGTGAGTGTCCCATACCTTGGTGCTGTCCCACTCCTGGGTCTTGACCTGTGTTCTCACCAGCTCGTAGCTGGGCTCCATAGACTCCGTGCTGGGTTTACGGTACCCGGGGATCACGTTATAAAGCTGGAAACCAAACGTCACCAGCCAGCTGTTCACATCTGCAGAGGAATCACAACATTAGGCAAGGCAAGGCAAGTTTATTTTTATAGCACAATTCAGACACAAGGCCATTCAAAGTGCTTTACAGGGGCAAGATTAAAATATATCAAGTATAGAATTCACATTAGAAAAGCGAATGAGAAATAAAACATTTAAATTAAATAAAAATGACAGGGTAAAAGGGAAACAGAAAAGTCTTCAGATTTGATTTAATGGAGCTGAGAGTTGCAGCAGACCTCAAGTTTTCTCCAGATATTTGGTGCATTAAAACTAAAAGTTGCTTCTCCAACAGTGATTTACGCACTTTAATTAATATGCACAAAAATGAATAGATATTTATTTCATGCAATTGAATAGAAAAAAATTAAAAATCCCAAAGAAAAAAATGGGTTACAACAAAATTTAAACTGGGATAGTAATAATCCTGGGCTATCCACATTATTTGTACATACTTCAAGTGCAAGTTCCAATAGTTATACATTAAACAGACAATCTTACATACTGCTCCCCTTACAGTAGCTATGAGGAGCTTTTGAATTTGTGTTGATTCTAGCGCCCCCCCTTGGACAAAGGTGGACGTGTTTTTTTGCGAATCCAGATGCATGGCCATGAAGTAATGTATTTATATGTGACTATGTCAGATTAATAATGGTAATATGACCACAGTGAAGCAAAGTAAAGTTTGATTTAGTAGCGTTCATAAACACAGAATGTTCCAGTCTGCCTGTATGCTGTAAATCATTTTGTCTGATTTTGCAGGAATTCGGACCCGCGCAAAGGCATTAATAAAAACTATATAGTAAAATCGCATTTTTTGCACTGATGGTCTCGTTTGATGTTACAGGTCATTTATACTCAGAGGAAAAATGTCTGACTGATTCATAAACACTTAAGAATTCCTCGTAGCCTCTTTATTATACACAATTATTCCTGACCCCATGAAACACAGAGAAAAACTCCTCTACGAATTGATTAATTTAATTTTCCAGCAGTTGACATTCTGCGGTCAAGTGGCTGTCTCCGTGAAGCAGCCCTCAGCTCGGCCTGAGCTCTTGATTTGTTTGTGAGAGCGTTGCAGCTTTAATAAACACTCCACATGATGGAAATGATTAATGTCCGCGCACTGCAGGTGCCACACTAACGACACACAGCTGTGGCACACACACGCCAAGTGACTTCTGAGTGTGTGTGTGTGTGCTGTGTGTATGTGTATGTGTGTGTGTGTATGTGTGCTGGTAATTAGACACTTTAATGTCAAGTTGTTAGAAGAAGCCAAGACTTTCATTATGACAGATTTTGAGGACTCAGCGGTTTCTTCTACTGTAATTTATAATACTTGATATGTTTCTCATAAGATGCTTAAAAAGTGGAAAGATACATGTCACACACACACACACACACTCGCAAACGCACACACACACACACACACACACACACATGCTAATAGGATCTACCAAGGCTGTGGTTGTAGGAGGTGCTATCAAAATTCCCTTGTGAGAAGTTGTCATTAATTCTGCATCTAACAAAGACATGACTGCAAGAGAGGTCATTTGTAATTCTTGCCCAAATGTCAAAGTATTTGTCGTTTGGACAGCAGCTGTGTGTGTGTGTGTGTGTGTGTGTGTGTGTGTGTGTGTGTGTGTGTGTGTGTGTGTGTGTGTGTGTGTGTGTATGTCTGTGTGTGTGACACTTGGGGGCAAAGTGTGTCACAGATTGAGGGCTGCCCGCTACTGTGCCAACCTGACAAAGCCTTTTAAATAAGAATGTGTTTGAGGACTGAATGAAAGGACCCCGATAATTCAGTGAAAGGAATTGAAATGTCGGCGCCATCAATCACCATTGAGGCAGCGACCCACTATACAGTATATATCTAACGGGCTGCTTAGCATACAAATACAACTCGGCCCCTAATACTTTGGCAGGTTGCTAAATGGCTTAGTTATACAGGGGGAAATATAGACGTCTAGACTATGCCTGACGTTTTTTTTTTCATCTTAGTAAAATCTATAGGTGATTTAATAACATATTGAAGGTATTAAGGAGAGGCACAGCAGAGAAAAAATTGATTTTTTTCAAGCACCGGTAAATTTTTTAAATCGATTTTTGTCTATTTTGCTTCTTTCATATGAACATACATTAGAGGTCCACAATGTACATTTAGGTGTTTATTTGACTAAACCTTGTCTGTTTGCGTCTGTATATTTCTCCTGTACAACTTTCTTTAACAGGAATTTTTAAAGATTAGTTTTTTTCAATACTCTGAACCAAAAATCTCAACTTCTAAAGCACTTACATCAACACAACTTTGCATTTCTTAACACTATTCTGAAGGTTTTCAATAGTAGGATTTGCTCTTATCATTTGAGATACGCTTTTATCATAAAATATGCCGAAAATGCATTTTAAAGACCTTTACATAGTATTTTTTTAGTCATAAAACGGATAAAAAGAGGCTGCATCCGAAATATGTCCTGTAACAACTTTGGGCTAATATATGTTGTTTAAAGGAAATCATGATTGTAACTCTTCAACCAGCTAGTTGCTATGGATACAATGTGCTTTCATTGCCATGTACCTCCTGCCACAAAGCAACTCACAACAATGTATTTCTATGAAGGGACCTGAGTGTTCAGTTTACACACACACACACACAACACACACACACACACACACACACACACACACACACACACACACACACACACACACACACACACACACACACACACACACACACACACACACACACACAGTTGAGATAAACAACCTGTGTCCCAGTGAGAATTGGCTCTTAAAAACCCTTTCTAGCACACTGCTTTTCAACTAAACATCTATTCTTCCCTTTATCACCTGTTTTTTTAGAATCAAAATCAAAACGAAATCCAACAGGAGAAAACTCCAGGTATTAGTTTGTTTGCTGAGCTGAAAGTGACAGCAGTTTCAAAAAGGAATGATTTGGAATGATTGACGTAGCAACTATAAACGCTTGCTCCATCGGGACTCACTTAACATCTGTCAAAATGCTTGTATACAACATATGAATTTCAAATAAAAAAAATTCAATACTTTGAGGATGCTACACTGCTTTCAAATTACAGCTATTTGGAGGAATACTTTTATAAAAATCTAATGTCCGAATGAATTCAATATACACACTGCTAGTGCCTAAGGGCGTGAAATATGCCCTTGACTAGTTGAATGGCAGTTGTGGTTTGACAAGTTTCTATGGGCGTTTTGATACTTTGAAATACATTATTAAATTCTTTTTTTTTTGCCTTTTCCTTTACAAAGGAGGGTTTCATGTATTTGAATGGAGTTTTCTTCTTTCAATGTTCCCTCTGCCTTTCATTGTTAAGCAGAAATGCATCATCCAGTATCATATCATCTTAGGTTATTATCGTACAGTTAAAATGCAGACTGTCGAGCGAGGGCTACCCAAAATATGAGCTGGTAAAATCATGTCAATTCATATCTCTAAACCGTGTCTGTTTGTGGCCGACTTAAAAAGAAAAACTAATAGCACAAATTTAAAAAAATAAAAAAATAAACGTACCTGTCATGTAGCACTTGATCTCCTTGTTGTTGCTGAGGGGATTGTTGCTCTTGAACATGTAGAGGTTGAAGGGAACGATGTGGTCGCTGTTCAGACGTTTCCAAATCTCGTGGTCCGGCGTGGTCCAACGTCCCGCCAGAACATCGTAATCCCGTTTGCCCATGTGCACCAGTCTACTCAGAGGCTCATACAGGCCTCCTTGGTAGCCCACTACCAGCTGGATACTCGGGTTAGTGTCCAAATAAACCTCTCCGAAAGCTGTGTGTAGCACCTGCTTTATCATGAGCCCTGCCCCGCTGAAAACAGCCAACGGAGTACCTATGTTATCGCACGCCACGTAAAACTCATCCCCACTGCTTAGCTCCATTGCGAACAAATGTCCCTGTAAGTCGTAGTACAGGGACGTTATCTCCGAGCTCGAGTGATTGTACATGTGTGTGACGCGAGTCGGGCTGGATAGGTCCGCGTAGAAGAATTGTAAATGGTGGCCGTTGCTATTTCGGCTAGAAACCCTCCTACCGAGGCCGTCGTAGCGATATTTAATACTCCAGTTGTTGACTCTGTTGTAGACCTTTACGAGCAATCCCGCCGAGTTGTAGTCAAAGTAGTCGTTGCCGCGTTGCTTGAGAAATCCGTCCTCGTCCATTCTGTACAGGACGTCCCCCAATCGAGTGATGCGGTCTCGGATATCGTAGCGTAGGGGGTAAGCCGTGCGCTATTCCCGGGGCTTAGCAAATGCAAGTTCCCGTTCAAATCGTAGCTGTACCTCCACAAGGGTTTGTCGTTGATAGAGACCACTTGGAGTTGACCGTCCGCGTCATATTCGTAGGTGTATCGCGTGGTGTTAGCGTACGGCCCGACTTTTAGCTCTTTCGCTACCACCCGCCCCATGTTGTCGTATTGCACCATCATCCAATACATGAGCGAGCGGAAAATCTCATACTGGACTTCCTTCACTCGCCCGTAAGCGTCAAAATGCTTGGTGTGGGTCATCACGGCCGTCGTTATGATTTGATTTATGTCGTAGTAGATCACTCCGAATTTGCCAAACTGCTCCGTTTTGCCCGAAACATCGTCGTAGCGATACAAATCGATCGGTAGCGGAGTTTCGTTGATTACCGCCTGCATGCTAGTCACTCGAAAACTGTTATCGTACACATAGTCGAATCTGGCGTTGACCATTCCTTCCTCGCTGAATCTAAATATCTGTCTGTCGATGAGCGGGCCGATTTGACGGTAGCGAATGGTGCACGTGAACCCTTCGCTCTGCAAATTGACCGTTTTCAGCATTCCGGCGACCTCGTCGTAAGCGAAACCGATGCGCGTGGTGTCGTAAAGGATCTCGAGCATTTTGGAAAGTTTGGCGTATTTGTAGATGACCCTGCGTCCCGTGCCGAGGTAGGTGGTTTGCAGCAGCTGGCCCTCCTCGCTGTAGTCCTGGAGCACGGACGCGTTCCCCTCGGGGGCGCGTAGGTGTTCCGGTAGTAGCCGATGGAGCGGGACGTCTGCAGGCTTTGACGGGCCACGTTGGGCATGGTCACGGACGAGAGGCGGTTGTTCTTGTCGAATTCGAAGATGTATTGACGCTGGCTGTACAGGAGCAGCACCATAGACTGTGAAGAGAGAGAATGGGGAGAAGTCAGGATATTGAGTGAGTTGAATACAGTGTAAGATTCATTTTATAACAGTGTCCATTTTAGGAGTTTTTGTTTTATTTGCCCTTTAAAAAAGAAAAAAAAAAACTAAAAGTCCCTGAATATAAAAAAAATATATAACAATATGAGTTATCTCAAGCTAACAAAACAAAATGTATTCCATATATTACCTAGATAATGTGTTCTATCACAAACGCAGACAGGGAATGTGTACAAGACACTGGCATAACAAATAAACCAAAAGCAAAATGTCACAAGCAATAACACATTAGGCGAGTGGGATTTAAACCTAATCTAATCTTTTATCTTGAAAGTGCAGTTGTTGATATTCCTCTGACATTATGATTTATTTAAGAGATGATTTCAAAAAGCTGCCTCCCACTTGTTTTCTTATTTCTGAGATCTTTTGATCCAAACACAGAACGAAGCGACGCATTTTTCCACAACTCTGCAAATCGAAAAATAAAAAATCGCCCTTTCTGCACCCATCAATTATGTATTTAAATCGGTACTAGGGCTGTCAAATTACTGAAAAATGTAGTGATTTTTTTAAGGTGACTGTCTGGCATTCTCATCTAAAAAAGTTAAAGAACCCTAAGCTTTTCACCTTTTTCTTCAACAATGCTTGGCTTCAATTAGCGAGTAAGAAAGTGACATTTTGCTTCTCATCAGAGCTATTCCGGATTAAACTGTTGCTGTCAGACGATGGCTACAGAGTATAATGTCGTCGGCGGCGGTGGTAGGTGCACCAGACAGCTTTTAATTAAGTTTTCTCCTGATATCTCTGCTTGAGCCCGATGACACAGCTCAAACACTGCAGCAGTTATTACAAGTTAACTTTTAACTTCAGTCTAAAAAAACTCCCCGTTGAGTTTCTGATACAGAGAACTATCTTTTTATTACATTTTCATCTTTAAAGCCTCTGAAATAATAGTTAGAAACAAATATATGATATCAAAGTTGGGTGTCTCAATAAGCTTTCCCAAAGATCTGATGTGTTCGGGGGCGCCTTTAGCTCAGTTGGTAGGGTCGTCCCCCCCATGGGCCTCGGCCAGCAGTGGACCCGGGTTTGATTCCAGCCCGCGGTCGTTCTCTGCATGTCACTCCCCTCTCTGACCCATTTCAACTTGTCTCTACACTATCAATAAAAGCATAAAAATGCCAAAAAATATCTTTAAAATTTTAATTCATAAACATTATCAAACTTGTCTTCTGTCTATAGACCGTCTGACAGGACTGTGTGGGTGTGGCCATATCAAACTTTCTCCATGGCAACAGTCATTGTTTGTATAGAACATTCGGGCAGAGAACTGCCGTGATTGGTTCAAAAAGCTTACTGTGTAATAAGAACCAGAGCTTAGCCCCGCCTCATCTAAACCAAAATGTCTGTAAAGTTGATCAAACTTAAATGACAATATCTTTCATTTGGATTGATACATATTGCCTATAACTCTCTTCATATACTTTTACTATCATGCAACTCTACACCTCTGTCTAAAATGTTTCTCTTACCAGAATGTTGTGTATTTGATGTATTTACATTGTGTATGAATTGTTGTTTTGTTTTCGACATCATTGCAAATGAGGGTCACCCCTCAATGAAATCTTGAGTATAAAAACTATATAATAAAGGTTAAATAAATAACTAAATCTCCCCAAAATGACGGTTAGAACGATTTTGTAGATATAATGTACAGGGGGCTTAACTGCATCATTTAAACATCAACATTACCTTCTCCAGATAAGTGTAGGTCCAGGATTTCCCATCTGCGAATATCTGCGATGTGATTCTTCCGTTGGGGTCGTACTCCATGCGTACAGACATGGTTCCCCTCTGGATGCCGGCTACCTGTCCCCCGGGGGAGTAGGTGACGTTGACCCCATTCAGCTGCTGCTCGGGCCCATAGGGTGGGCCGTCCCGCTGCGTCATAGTGGATACGCAGAGTGAACTTACGGTGGTCGTCGTAAACTTTCTCTGTCCGAGTGATTCGGTCAAAGTCCAACGAAAGCAAGTTCCTGTTGTGGACCTTTAGGGAGACACAGACACGCCGCACGCACGCACACGCACGCATAACACACCACCACACACACACACACACACACACACACACACACACACACACCACACACACACAACACAACACACCACACCACACACACCACACGCACACACATACACACACACACACAGAGCGAAAATATTTTTAATTTATAATACGACATTGATAAATGCTGTGTTCTGATTGGTCAATCACAGCATTCTGCGGTCTGTTAATAATTAAAGGAAATTTTTCGAATTGTATTTGACTGCTGTTAAAAGGCCTCCTGTCCCTTTAAGGTAGAGTCAGTCCTACTGGCAAAATTGTACCTTATTATTATTATAATTATAGTTTTTTTGGCATTGTTTCTTTATTGGACAGTTTTTGAGAGGGAGCAAATAAACAAATTTTGTTTGTACGTTTCAAAATGATGGAGGAGAATTGGTGCACTGCTCTTCTGAGGTGGAAAGCTTATTAGTGGAGCTTTTAATCGCACAGTGATTGTTTTATATTCTTTTATTTTTTCAACCGCTTTTAATTACTCGCGAGAAGCCGTATATCTCAGCACTGCAGGAAGCCATTGAAGTGATGAAATTATGAAAATAATTTGCATATTTTCTTTTGTTTGTGTAGAGATTCAGCCGTCTTAGAGGCAGGGGAAAAAAATGCCTATTCATGCAAGAAACATTAGTAGACACACTGATCATTAAATTCATTTCCACTGCTTACTGAAAGAGAATTACCAGGGGCAGACCAGGCTCATTTTATTTAGCCCTATTTCCCGTAAATTGGAAAAGACGAGAAAAAAATCAATTATTCTCTCTTTCTCCTTTGTGTCTGTGTGTGTGTGTGTGTGTGTGTGTGTGTGTGTGTGTGTGTGTGTGTGTGTAGTGTGTGTTGTAGTGTGTGTGTGTGTGTGTGTGTGTGTGTAGATGTATGTGTGTGTGACTGGGGATGTTTATGTGACACTTTGGTTTTGAATGCAGACGGCTGCACACAGTGACTGTGATCAGAGCAGAAAGACATTGAGGCTGTGTGTGTGTGTGTTGTTGTGTGTTTGGTTTTGTGTGTGTGTGTTGTGGTGTGTGTGTGTGTGTGTGTGTGTGTGTGGGGTGTGTGTGTGTGTGTTGTGTGTGGTGTGTGTGTGTGTGTGTGTGTGTGTGTGTGTGTGTGTGTGTTGGTGGTTTTGTGTGTGTGTGTGTTGTTTTGTGTGTGTGTGTGTTGTGTTGTGTTGTTTTGTTGTTGTGTGTTGTGTGTGTGTTGTGTGTGTGTGTGTGTTTGTTTGTGTGTGTGTGTGCCGAGAAAATTGAGGCCGGGTTCCAAATCAAATACTTTCTTTTTGACTATTCTACATACTACAGCTGATCATAAAAAAGCATCTAGTTAGCATGCAGTAGCTTCAATTGGGACATACTTTTAATGAAGAAATTTCATTATAACATGGCCTTGATCTTGCCTCTTGCTTATATCCCGTCGCATCGATGGTTGTTTTCACTCGGAGGCTCCGTCTAACCTTTCTTTTTTTTTCTATTCTACATACTACACTGATCATAAAGCGTATCTAGTTAGCATGCAGTATGCTACAATTGGGACGGTCTTTTAATTATGTTTTTCATTATAACATTGCGCCTTGATCTTGCCTCTGCTTATATGCTTTCCATCGCTGGTTGTAATTGCTGACTTTATCCAACATCTAGATTTTTGTTTTCCAAAGAGATTCAAATGTTCGCATTATACGTTAGATATTGCTGAATTTGCACATTTATTCAAAAATGTCAGAAAAACTGTAATACGAAAAAATTATTGTTTTCATGTAAGTAATCAACTGGTAAAGTTTCATGATGATATTAATAAGTTAAACAAGTTTTCACCTGCAGTGGCCTTAATACAATGATCACTTCAGATGTGCTATCGTTTGGCTTTGCGAAAATGCTTGAAAAGGCTAAAAAACATCTTAGACCGAAAGCTGCTTCTAGCTACTTTTCAGACTCTAGCCCAGAGAGCAGTTTGCAGGGGCTTTGCTGAGTGTGTGTGTGATGGAGGGGGTGGGGGGGGGGGGGCAGTGTGTGTGTGTTAGTGTGTGTGTGTGTGTGTGTGTGGTGAGTGAGTGAGTGAGTGAGTGAGTGTCTCGTGTGTGCTTTGGTGAGTGTGTGGTGTGTGTGTGTCTTGTGTGTGACATGTGTGGTGTTGTGCTTCTGCTGTGTGTGTGTGCATGTGCGAGCATGTGGTGTGTGTGTGTGTCTTTTGTCTATGTGTGTGTGTGTGCCAGCGTGCGTGCATGTGTGTGTGTTGAGGTGGTGTGTGTGTGTAGTGTGTGTGTGTGTGTGTGTGTGTGTGTGTGTGTGTGTGTGTGTGTGTGTTGCTGAGAGGAAAAGCCCAACACTTTTTTAATCCCACATTGCGGACGCTTTGGTCTCTGATCTGTGAAGGACAATTACACCCGAAGGCAATTAATGTCACCGATAGCTAATTGAGAGGATTACTCTGCACTTAAAGCAACACAGCCAAATCCATCTAAGGCTTTGAGCCTCTGAGGCAAAATGAGCCCCAATAGTTAAGTTACTTTATTAGTCAATGGTTGGTTACATCGAAATTGTCTTTTCGCATATCCCCTCTCAAGTTACCACACTTCGGAGGGGGTCAGAGCGCAGGGTCAGCCATAGTACAGCAAGTCTTGCTCAAGGACACAATGGTAGAGATGGTGGGCACCGTAGACGTAATACCAGCCTCTGCTAGTTTTTACAACTAACACACTCCTGTCCGGTGCCCGGGGATCGAACCAGCGACCTCACGGTTATGGTCACCTTTCTCTCTAGGCCATCCTACCACCCCTAAGACCAGGGGGGTTTCACATTAGTTATCTGGTATTTTATTGCTTAAAGGTGGAGTCAGTGATTCTGTAGAGTTTTGTGCTTTTTTTTTGTCAATATCAGTGAATATCTCATTATGATATGCTAACTGTCTTTTACAGTGTGAAAGGGGCATGTTGCTAGCAATGGTGGCCCCTTTTTTTTACGTACCCTTTGTTTACATACTAGTTTACAGAGCCTAGGCTGTGTATTACCACTCCATTTTAATACTGAGAAATACAGAGAGAGTTTGTGTGGAGCTGATAGGCTTAATCAACTTTGTGTCAACTAACTAGGCAAATGGCTTGAAGGTAACCGCCATTCGTTTATATATATATACTAAGTTACGCACTATAGTTTTAAATACTGAAACACAGTGTTACAGGCTCTTTCATAAGCAGCACAGGCTTGGGGGGGGGGTGGTCCAAATAGATTGTATTGAAATAGCTAGAGACAGTTTCTCAAGGCAAGATCTGGTTCAACAAATACTCAACGTTGGAGAAAAACGCTTAGATCGGAAGCAACTCAAGAGGAATTATTCTTAATTGAACAAAGCAACTGAAAATAAATTTTCAAAGAAAACAGATGAGTATTACAAAAGGATTCAGACTATTACAGCACATTAGATCTAGAATGTTACATTTTGAAAGAGCTGTCCGCAAACACAACAGATAACAAAGTAGCTATCTGATATCTCAGAATCAATAGCTTTTGTGTCAAATGACAATCTCAATTTTTGAGTTACAAGTTAAAAGGCCTTTTCATTGTCCTAGTGAATAATTCAACAGTCACTTTTTGTTTTCTTTCAATAACACCAGTTGTGTTTATACTCACACTGCAATCAAAAGAAAACTAATTATATTGTTGACTTTTGTTTCCAACTTGCTACAGAACATTATCAGACACTATGATGAGACCCAAATGCTAATACATTTTTTTTTTTTCAATTTTTTTTGGCATATTTTCTTTATTAGACAAGTTTGGAGAGACAGAGTTGGAGAGACTTGTGTGAGTTTTGAACCAACACACTTCAATACATTGTAAAAAGAGGATTATGATGAGACAAAATGCTACGGCAGAGTTTTGACAATGTTTCTTAATTCTGGACTGAATTTTTTTAGAGATTTTTTCTTTGGCGAAATGGCAGCCACAATGGATCACTCATACTGTACATCTATAAATTACTTATGCACACGGATAATTAATAAAACTTATTTTTCATATTAAGTCATTTACTTATTTATTGCATTGTACATGTTTTAATGATGAATGACAGTACATGCATTTATTAAATTCTACAAGAAAAAACAGGACCTAAGAGCCACACCATTGCCTATATCTTGCTCCATCGTTTCTCATGCAATGCCTGTCTTGTATCAAGCCCCTCACACACACATCACACACACACACACACACACAGCATCACCAGCCCACCACACAAGAATATCACTTGACATGCCACTCAAGGTCGCTCAATGATTCTCTGCTGTAGCTCTGGCCATTAGAGCCTGCTCCCATTCCTCTCTGTCTCTCTCACCACCCGCGGGCCAATGGCTTTAACACACAAAACACACACACACACACACACACACACACACAACACACACACACACACACACACACACACACAACACACACACACACACACACCACACACACACACACACACACACACACACACACACACACACACACACACACAGCCGCTCGAACGCGCATTAGAAGCTTTCACTTCCAGAGGGACAGCAGGGGAACAGAGGGCCATTAAATGAACATCCAATGACAGACAAAGTGGCACCTCCGCATTAGCCCAGAGTCGCCTACCAGAGAGAAGGGAAGACGGCTTAACCACAAGTTGTTATTTTGCTCCAAAACAGCAAGAAAAAATTGTTTAAAAGAGCGATCATGGGATATGGGTTAATGTGGAACTATCGATGTAGCCTAGTGTTCAATGTCTTGATTTGATTTTTTTTATCTCTTGTGTGTGGACCTCAAGAAGAATAGTTGTGATTATGGGGTAATAACTAATGGAGATAAAAATAAAAATAAATCAATGAATACAAAACATATTTTTATAGGTGCTCCTTGTGTGAAAAGCCATTTTAAGTGGTTCATTCTAGATGAACAACTGTGTGTTCCTCTAAATAAGAAATGAGACTGTTGCACTGTGTCTACCAGTTTATCTTTGTAAGGTCAGCTCTCTGTGGCCATTTACCCTCACGTATCTCTCTGCCAAACTGACACTACTGTTGAATGTACCTTTGCTTTAAAACACACACACGCACAACCACAGCACAAACCACACACACCACACACACACACACACACACACACACACACACACACACACACACACACACACACACACACACACACACACACTTTTACTGTTTTATTGAACTGTTTGTGTGGCTTTATTTGAGTGTTATCTTGTATCTTAATGTTGTTTGAGTCACAAACGGAAGGCAATTTTCTGTCACTATGAGACAGACAATAGGGTTTTTGAATTGAAAGAGATGTGTTCATGTGGGCGTCTGTATGAGAGAATCAATATAATACAGGAACAGGAACAGTGCTATTGATGGTTTGCATGTGGCCGTCTGACAGTGTCTCAGTGCACACGGCTGCTTTCTGTTGACCTTTCCCTCACACTCACACTGCGTCTGTCAGTCAAGGCTCAAATTCACACTGTGCAGAAATATCAAGGTGGAAGCTACATTTAAGGGTATTTTAAGTGAGACAGGGATGTGTCTCACTCCTTTGTTAAACAGTAACATTTTAGTCCTTTTTAAAGGTGCAGTCAGCGATTCTGGAGCAGTTTGGGGTTTAGGTGTCTTGCTCAAGGATGGTAGAGATTGTGGGCACTGTAGATGTATTACTAGCCACCACTAGTTTTTACTACTAACACCCTCCTGTCCGGTGCCGGGGATCCAACCAGAGACCTCATGGTTACTGGTCGGCCCCTCTTTCCTCTAGGCCATCCTACCACCCGCGGTAAATCAGTTAACCATTCAGATCCCTAGTATAAGCACTAGTAACACTTACCCATCGTCCCATTCTTACCAATGCAACCGACATTCATTTATTTGAAAAAGTAACACACTATTGCTTTAAGTGTGTATACTAAGCCCTAGTGACGCTCTTACCCTCAGTCTGCGCCCATACACAGTGACCTGTCCGCGCGCCTGCTCCTTCCTCTGTCTCCACTCCACCAGATTCAGCCCGTTGTCCAGGGCCAGAGTCACGTTCCTCTTGCTCACGGTCGGGTTGACTGTCCCGGCTAAGAGGTGCGGCTCCGTGTGCAACGATACCTCCATCCCATTGGCTAATACCAGCCGCAGAGAACCATCCAGACCAATGAAATAGCTGTTCTTCACTTGATCTGAGAAAGAAGAGGGAATGGTTATGGTTAGGGTGATGAATTTAGAATTTTTATTTTTTTCATGGTTATATGATAGGGACACACGCTAACACATAGACACTAGAACAACGCATGTCTAATGTACAGCATCACAGCATTTATAGTGAATGTTAATTTCTAATACCCATCCTAGAAGGGGTTTAAACATATGCGGAAAAAAAACAGATTATTAAACATAGCCATATTAAAAAAGACTGTATTCCAATACCCATACTTCTCTGCTATTGAGTATGGTAGAAAAAAGCACATGTGGTCCGATGAAGCATGCTTGAAAATACTTGGATGCCTACTACATTATGGTCAGGATTTTTAATGTGGAAATCTGCATTTTATTTGGCCAATTCTGACCCACAATCCACTGCAGTAGAGGTTACGTCACATCGATAGAGCCTCCGTATGAAAACAACCAGCGATGAGACGGATAAAAGCAAGAGGCAAGATCAAGGCGCAATGTTATGATGAAGCAAATAAGTAAAAGTATTTCCCAATTGTAGCATATTGCATGCTAACTAACTAGGTGCTTTTTATGATCAACTGTAGTATGTGGAAAAGTAAAAAGAAAGAGTATGCAATTTTGAACGCAGGGAATATCTAATATTCTTAGTCAGACACACACACACACACACACACACACACACAACAACACACACACACACACACACACCACAATGACCTAATGGCGCTCAGCAAAAATATGCTTAACGCATATTTAACTGAACCTTGCGATAATTTGTATCCGTGACACAAAGATCAATAGCTCTGGCGTTTTAGACGTAAAGTTTTTACGTATCTGCAAAAGACTGAGGATATGAGGGAAACTTCAAAGCTGCTAGTAGCCCTCTGGCCACACACACACCTGAGAAGAGGACAAACACAAACTAACCACACACCACACACACACACACATAAGAGAGAGACACACACACACACACACACAACCACACACACACACACACATAAGAAACAACACACACACACACATCAGAACACACACACAACACACACAAGAAGACACACCACACACACACACACACACAGAGAGAGAGGACGAAGACCACACACACTACAGGAGAGCATGCACAACTACACACACCACAGAACCACAACACACACACACACACACACACACACACACACACACACACACACACACACACACACACACACACACACACACACACACACACACACACACACACACACACACACACACACACACACACACACACACACACACACACAACACACACACACACACACACACACACACACACACTCAGGGATAAATCTGGGCCTGTCTATTACTGTCCCTAGGTGCCGACAGCAGGTCCAGAGCAGACGTGACTAATGTTGTAGAGTCTCATGTAGATTCATCAGAGAATGTCTGGTTTTGCCTCCTGGCTGCAGACTGACAGGCTCCAGGAATAACATGACTCTCATTAAGAAACGGCTCACCAACCACAGCTTCATTAGTTGACTTCACTTAATAGCAACATCCAAATAAAAAATAAGCTAAACTGGGGCGCTCCGCTGGTGTAGTGGATAGAGCGTGTAGTGTACCATATTGGCTCAGGCCTTCGTCGCAGTGGTCGCGGGTTCGAATCCGACCCGTGGACCTTTACTGCAGGTCATCCCCCCTCTCTCTCTCTCTGTCTCCCCATTTCAACTCTGTACTGTCTAATAAAGCTTGAAAATGTCAAAAATTAATCTTAAAAAAATAGGCTAAACTATTATTTCTTTATGTTACCATGCCATTTTAGATAGTCTTAGTCTTATCTATAAAAAATCACAGTACAAGTTTATTGTAAATGACAAAAGTAACGCACTATAGCTTTGATATGTCACATTAAAGTTACTGTAAGGATTTATTTATATAGATTTATTTTACAATATAACTTCTATGTTGAGCTCATACAGCTATGGATAAGATAAGAGACGCTTCTGGATTTTTCTTAAATCTTCTCTATATTACTTATTGGAAATGCTCTTAATGACAATATTTTTGGGGAGAATTTGGTAGAAATGTTGTCAGTAGTTTATATTATAAAACCAAAATGTTCATTCTACTAAAACATATGCCTATAAAGAGTAAAACGAGAGACACTGAACATTTGGAGTGGTCTCTTAATTTTTTCCAGAGCTGTATATATAGTGTATTATGTTCTTGAGTTGCTGAGTGAACAGAACTGGTCAGATGAGTCGCTGTTGACCTTCCAGTGGCCCGTTCCCTCTCTCCATCATACAGACACTTCAGGGGTTCAGCACGCGCCCCGGGGCAGACTCTACTCTCACACACACACACACACACACACACACACACACACACACACACACACACACACACACACACACACACACACACCACACACACACACACACACACACACACACACACACACACACACACACACACACCACACACACACACACACACACACACACACACACCACGCACACACACACACACACACACACACACACGCACACTAACTCTAGCTAAAGCTAAAGCCTAAAGGAGCCCCTAGGGAGCAGATTAACCTGAGGAATACTGCTGAAATGAGGCATCTGACGCTAATACAGGCATCCAGCCGAGCACAGGAGCTACCTGGCTTTCTGCACTGATATTCAAGTGGTCTGCTTAAAGGAATAGTTCAATTATTATTATTTATTTTAGCTTGTAGAGGCTTTTGCTAAACTCTGACTACCAGTGTTTGAGCTAAACTAATCTGGATGAGTGATCTTTAAACCTGCAGTGTGTAGAATTGTGGGTTTTATTTCCTAGCAGATTTTGTAGAAAGTAATTATAATATCCATAAGTAGGCCTACGTTTAATTTAGTGCATAATAGCTGAAAACATTTTTTAGAATGATTATTTTTTCCCTTAGAAAGGGTCTCATATATGTCCATATTTCTCCACACCTTGGACCAAGGCCTAGTGGCCGCCATGTTGAAAGCGTGATAGTTGGAATGTCATCAGGTGCATTGTTTAGAATTTATAATTGTTCTTGTCTTTGAAGGCCACTGTATCTTCTGTTATTATTCGAAAGGGGTGGGGTTACCCAGGGAGCGTTGCATTCTAGAACTTTCTAGAACTTTCTTGATGATGTCATATTACACACTGCACCTTTAACTAAATGCATAGTTAAAGGGGGGGTTTCTGTCTCCTTTTCTTAAAAAAGTAACATTTTCAACTATTCTGCTTAAATCAAAGCAAATAATGGATAAGAACACCATGGCCATAATGCTATGGCTCAGGTTTTATGAATGTCATTACTGAAAAATCCTAAAACATTCTACACACTGTACCTTTAAATCTGTATATCTAGCACTTTTTTTATTTAATATATCCAACTATCTGTTGATGACACATGACGCACGCATGCACGCACACACACACACACACACACTGTCACAGACACACACACACACACAACACACACACACACACACACACACACACACACACACACACACACACACACACACACACACACACACACACACACACACACACACACACACACCACACACACACACACACACACACACACACACAACACACACACACACACACACACACACACACACACACACACAACATAACCAGATGACCATAAAGGAATCTTGAAGGCGGTGCGGTCATGTGTGTTATGTGATCACCAGCGTAGAGACAATAGTGAATTAATGAACATTGGAGTTCCTGGTGCCGCCATTCTGTCACGCTAATGTCCATGACAAGGTCAAGACTCTGAGGTGACCGGTCCTTTGAGTGAGAGTGAACCGGAGATATACATCTCACGTTTCAAATACAATCTATGCAGTGAGTGAGTGAGTGAGTGAGTGAGTGAGGGAGGGAGGGAGGGAGGGAGGGAGGGAGGAAGGGAGTGAGTGAGTGAGTGAGTGAGTGAGTGAGGGAGGGAGTGAGAGGGAGGGAGTGAGTGAGTGAGTGAGTGAGTGAGTGAGTGAGTGAGTGAGTGAGTGAGTGAGTGAGTGAGGGAGGGAGGGATGGAGGGAGTGAGTGAGTGAATGAGTAAGTATGTAAGAATGTTTTTGTGTCCAGTAGCAGCACCAATGCCTGTGTTTGAAGATGCTGTAAATGTTATAATAATGTCATCTTGTAAAATGTTGTGTTAGGCCAGAAACTAAACAAAATAGGCTACGGCAGAAGTAGAAAAAGGTTTTACCTGACAGTATTAACGTGTACCAGGGTCATTTTGGGAAGTTTTAGAGATATCAAAAATCGGATTTGAACCCGCGACCACTGCAACGAAGGCCTGAGCCAATATGGTACGCGCTCTATCCACTACGCCACCGGAGCGGCCCAATAATTGTATTTGTGACAGAAAGTCAATATATGTTTCTATTCTGGTGAATGGGAGTGGCATTACACATTTTATTAAAACAGAAGAGCGATAAATATCACTGTGAGCAAGCGCTGTACGTGATAAATAGCCGAGCGAGACATTACATCTTCATTTGAAGGTCAGCAGCTTACCCAAATCAGAAAAAAAATCAATTAACCCTTCAATACAGCCATGGAAAGAGTTATATTTGCCTAGGTTTGCAGACATACAGCATGTTTCTGAAACGTCTGTAGTTAGATAGAGGTGAAATCAATGATGAGCTGTTGAATGAAACTTGTAAAAGTTAAGACTTTTGTATCCAACAAATAAAACCGTGCAAAATACAGCACTGAAAAACCTAGGTTCAGTTCTCTTCACGGCAGACCTGGGTTAAAAAAATCCAGCCCGGGTCGTTCTCTGCATGTTATTCCCCTCTCTGCCCCATTTCATCTCCATCCCTCCAAACCATCTAAAGAAGCAAAAAAAAAAAACTTAAAAAAAAAACTGACCTTGCATGAGTGTGTAGAATGTTCCAGAGGCTGACAGGTTGGTTGTCACGGTGACGTCCTCTTTGCTGGACCCCTCAGTCTGAACGCGCACAGAGCTGTCACTGTTGGTACGGTAACTGCTCACTCGCCCGGTCGGGTAAGTCACGTTAGTCAGGCGCCCGTAACTGTCATACCTACAAAGAAATACATTGATGTTAAAGGGGCACTATGCAGTATTTCAGATGAGGGGGGGTTTGTTTACATTCACAGAGCCTGCAGTTCATTTACAAAACATAGGCTATTTACTCTATGTGGAATTCTTAGTATTGAATAATTCTATCATCATGAATCAAAATTATCTTGAGGCACCAGGAACCAAACGTAAGACTAGAATATGTTCAGAATATGTATCAGGAAGCTTTCTAACTTCAGACTGTGTTCCAGGGATCACATTTTCCAGTGACGGAAGTTTGTTTATTCAGTTATGAGAATATCCCTTAGAAAATGATTACTTCTCTGACACACCCACAGTTACACAGTGCACCTTTTAGGGGATTTAAATGATGTTTAAGCACACGCAATCATCACTGCAGGTCAGGTATGAAAAACCTATATAAATTCAAGTACTTAAAATAAGTAAGGGTTAATGCCCGACGAGGTGTCCAGGTATCAGGAGTTAATGGACACCGTGGAGGCGAGAACTGTCCGACGCGCAGCGGAGGACAGTTGCCTTCACGAAGTCCATTAATCCCTGATACCTGGACACCTCGAAGGGCATTAACCCGCTTATACCATAGTCACCTACTAATAAAAATAATAATTAGACCAATCAGTTATATTTTCATGCCTTTTTGCGATCAAATTAGATTTTTTTTTGAACGAAACTAGATTTGTTTCGAACGAATAACAACTTGTTTCCACAGCAACGCCCGAGACCTCGTATAATAACTGGAATACCCATTGCAAACCCATAAGGTTCTTATGTAATGAAAACGTAGTTCAGTACTCCAGTCAATAGGAACAACCAAGGATACGACCTGGCAACGACATAATTTGGCTTTAACGGTGCGTTCAAATTGTACTGGGAAGTCGGACCAGGGATAATACGAGCAACGGGAGACTGCGGCAGCTGTTAGCCACAGACCTACTGTTATGCTAGCAATATACAAAGTCAAAAAACATTGCGCACGCTGTACAAACAGTAAATGTAATCACCCAACATGTTTAACAACAGTTCCACCGAGCTAACAAAGCATTTCCCCCAAAATAAATAACGCATTTCACGGAGAATGTGACTGGCGAACATGTGTATTACGGGCTGCAGCCTGAAGTTACGTGAGGCAGTGACTGACTGACAGCAGTAGCCTATGTCCAGATAGACAGTGAAGCCGGTCTTTGGTGGCTAAACACATGTAAACTCAGTTACAAACCTTTTGTCAAATTAAACAGGGGTCTTACTCACCTTTTTAACGAGATAACCATTGACGTTTAACCAGAGGACATTAAGTTTAGCCACTTTATTGTACTACTATCGTTACTACAGCTCTTGTGTTACGACTCGAGCGCCATCCTGTGGTGTCCAGAGGCTATTGCATGGCAGGATATTTTAGGCTTTATAAATCCCAAATCCCTTATCAACACAGTTTAATCAGCGGCCAGCCGGCGACGCATTGGACAGAATGTAAACAGTTCCATAGGTGTCCATACATCAGAAGTTAATCCACACCCATGGAATGTACTCCAGCCAATCAGAATAGAGTATTCACACAGACTATGGTATAAATCTGAAGAATTGCCCTGTCATCTGTAGATTGACTGTGATTACCAGTTGCTTTCTACGATAAACTGTTCTAGTGGTAATCAAGGAAAAGGGATTTTTGTCTGATATTTCCCTGTTGGTGTCACAAATTGTGTAAATGTGTCGACACACAGGCAATGAACGCAGCAGTGCATCCATTGGCGTTGGCATGGAGAGGTAGTAAAAGTCATAACTCAGCGGTTTAATCACTGAAGCATAATCAACACAGCGTTTAAACAGTGAGCAATGTCTGCTGCAGTTTGCTATTTATAAACAGCAAAGAGATTGGACTTTTCTATGTCTTCCAATGCGATGTGAATGTGACTTTTAAAGGTACAGTGTGTGATAAAGGTGTATTTTGGAGGCATCTCGTGCTCATCGCAGCGCTCCCTTGCTAACTACTCTCGATCTGAGAAGGAACAGAAGCTACCGTGGCCTTCAAGGACAAGAAGCTAGTACCTAAAGATGGCATCATCCCCTGCCTCAAGTCTTTCCACAATATCAAGTGATGAGGTGAAGATGTATTTAGTTATTTATTCTATAGTACTTCTTCTTCTTGGTCTTCCAACAGGTGCATTTCCCCAGGACGCCCACTGTATATAAAAACATGTAAGGCCTTTAACTTTGTCTATTCTGTGCTTCTATAGAAACATGGCGGCAAGCCTGCTCAAACGAAATGTAAAAGGCTCATCCTAAAGTAATAACATTTTGTATTTCAAGAGATAATACAATAATTGAAATCTATAATAAATACTTATGCAAAATAAATTCCATTTCTACCAAGTCTGTTCTGACAAAACGCCAATTCCATTTACAAACCGCACCTTTCATTTAAATTCAACTTACATTTTAAGTTCAAAGGGATGGAAAGAAGATCACAATAAATATACACAGCTACCGACAAGGGAAAAACTGTCACGGCTAATACGACAAAGCACACACACACACACACACACACACACACACACACACACACACACACACACACACACACACACACACACACACACACACACACACACACACACACACACACACACACACACACACAACACACACACACACACACACACACACACACACACACACACCTTATTCACATCTGGAAAACTGCTCATATTAGCTTAAAAGATTAGCGCTATCAGCTAATCCCATTATACAGTCTATGAAACCGGGTCTTAGAGGTGTGTCTCCTTGAAAAGATACACCGTCTCCCTTGACTACAAATCAGTCAATTTCAGTCGGGCAGAGATAGAATGTCAGCACAGATAGAACTATTTTGAAAATCTTCTACAGATTGCCATGCAGTGTTCCAGAATGACAGTGTTCCAGAATCGGACTAAGTGAATGAGTGAGCGGTGAACGGTACATTACTTAGATTGAATACTTATTTTCTACACCACAATAAAAGTCCATGTGTGTGTGTGAGTGTGTGTGTATGTGTGTTTGTGTGTGTGTGTGTGTGTGTGTGTGTGTGTGTGTGTGTGTGTGTGTGTGTGTGTGTGTGTGTGTGTGTGTGTGTTATAATAAATGAGTCTGTATTTCATTTATTAGGGGCTTTTATTTTCGCGGGGGAGCTGGTTTACGGATTTATTGTCCCAGCGCTGCCTGCCATCTCAAATATCCAATATGGAAAAGACGGAGTGAGATAGGAATCATGTTATCTGATCTCAGCTGTCTGTACGAAAGGGACTGGGGATTTATAAGATGCATTTCTAACCGCTAGTCATTCCACTTCAGGAAACACTAAATAGTGAAAGGCATTTATACATCTAAAGCATTTCATCTCTTTTGATTCGGATGCTGCTCATATTTTATCAGCGAGATGTTTTTTTTCCCAATGTTCAACATACTCTAAAATCAAAGTTTTTTTGCGGTGAATAAAATAGAAGTTACACATTATCTGAATGTTACCACTTTTGGTTAGTTAGTTAGTTAGATTGAATTTGACATGGGCATCACAATAACATTGGATATAACCGATGTAGTGTTTAAAGGTGCTCTGAATAACTTTAAATTCTAGCGCCGCTTTGGACAAAAGCGGTAGTGTTGTTCCTGGGTGATCATTCCCATGACAAAGGCATTAAGAAAAACTATATAAAAATAGCATTATTTGAACTGATGGTCTCATTTGCTGCTATATGTAATTTATGATCATCAGAAGAAAAATGAGACTCTTTCAGAAATATTTAAAAGTTCCTCGTAGCACCTTTAATGATAAAGGTACACTCTACCTTTAAAAAAAAAATTAAAAAAAATGCTAAACTAAGTTGTGGGGTCGTAACTGTTCATTTCCTTAATGTAAACATGAATGTTGTCAGAGTTTACAAATTGCTCTCTGCAGACTTTTCCCAAGCATGAGTTTTACAAATAAAAAAAATAACGGATGGATAGAATAATAGAATTAAGAAAAAGGAATTAGTTTAGTCCCTGTTGCTCTCTTTCAAATTGGACAATGACATCATATGTATCTACAAGCCAAAGTGTGTGTGTGTGTATTTGTGTCATTCATATGCTAATTACCCTAACCCTGTGTATGTGTTGTGTGTGTGTGTGTGTGTGTGTGTGTGTGTGTGTGTGTGTGTGTGTGTGTGTGTTTCATTTGGAGCGATTACAGAATGTTTGTTTGTCTGGAATAATTATCTTTAAAGGTCGGTTTGCCACCGGAGGGTCAGGACTTAATTTGCTTCTGTCGGGATTGAAAAGAAACCTCCATTATCACTAGTGAAACAAAGTGAACTGCTAACACTTAACCCTTATTAAAGGTGCAGTCAGTGATTCTAGAGAGCGCTTGTTGTCAAAATCACTTCCGACAAAATCAGTTAATTTCTCCTCACAATCCGCTACTACGGCGTACTGTGTGTGTGTGCTGAAAAAAAATCTGTTGTTAGTACACAGCCTAGGTTCTGTAAACTGGCCCGTAAACAAAGGGTATGTTAACAAAAGGGGCCCCTCCGTAGCTAGCAACATTACCGTTTACAGAGCCTTGACTGTGTTTTAACACCAGATTTTTTTTTCAGCGGCACACACAGTACGGACAGGTTGTGGATACAAGATGGAAGCATTCTCCAGAATCACTGACTCCACCTTTAATGCATGTGTACTTTTGCCCTATCCAGCCTGTAATATTGAAATTAATGTGGATGAATGCACCAACCACACACACACACACACACACACACACACACACACACACACACACACACACACACACACACAACACACACACACACACACACACACACACAAAAGGACTGCATGAGAACAAAAGAAATGCCAGTGGGTCTTGCTGTTGTAATGCTCGGTAACCTCTCGAGCTGAGACAATGCAGATGCTCTTCTAACCTCACTAATGACGCTATTGTAATGTTAAACGCATTGGCTTAAGGGTTTACTGTAAATCTATTAATTCAAGTTTGCGTTCGGGCTGATTCTTAATTGTTTTTCTTAGCCTCCAATTAGCAGCGGAGCAATGCTTCTACTTAGTAACAAATCATGTGCTTTAGCCACAGGGGTACAAGCCAATGTTTTCATGTTTGATTTTTAATACATCAATAAGAACAGAAAGATCATACAAAACAACTGTTAAAGGTGAAGTCAGTGATTCTGGAGAACGCTTGTTTTTAGAAATATTTTTTTTTCAATATTAGTGACTTTTTTCATGATCCGCTACCTGTCAGTGTGATGAAACAAATCCAATGTTAATACAAAGCCAAGGCTCTGTAAACTGGCATGTTGCTACGGTATGTACGGTTTTGCTTCTTTGTTAACATACTCTTTGTTTACCTGCCAGTTTACAGAGCCTAGGCTGTGTATTAATGCAATTGCAACCCCCACCCCTTCCCCAGCGCACACACAGTACGGACAGGTAGCGTATCAGAGGAGATATTCACTGATTTTCACAAAAAAGTGATTTTGACAACAAGCTTCTCCAGAATCACTGACTCCACCTTTAATGGAGTTGAAACAATGGCCTGACTGACTTAAGCTTCAAAAATATCTCCAAAGTCATCTTCTGTATACTTTCTTCACACATCATGAGTGTGTAAAATTCCCTCAGGCGGACAAAGGGAGGAACAGAAAAAATATTTGAGAATAACTCATAAAACTGAGGCTATTTCCAGTCCGAGGGGGACGCTGATTCGAAGTGTCCGGCCATTGTTTGGTTCACAGCTTGAAAGGTCAGGGAGCTAGCGTGTGACACAGAGGTGATGAGATACGAATGGACTTTTGGTTATCCATGGGGAAAGGCAGTCCGCTCCCTTCTGCCTCTCGCGCCCTGCCCCCCCAAATAACCCTCTTATCCTGGGGAAGAAACAAACTAATAGTCAAGCTGAGAAGAACCAGGCAAGACCCATTATACCACAGCGGCAAAGCCGAGGGAAAGGTGCCTGTTCTGGGCTTTAATTGAGACGAGAGAGACCCTGGGTCAGCCATCAAGCTGCGCCGGGCAGATGGTCTAGAATGAGATTTCTTTGGTGTGTGTGTGGACTCTGTTGTGTCTTTTGTGAAGAGGTGAAGGCAAGCACAAACACTTCTTTATCCAGTGAATGGAATGGATCCATATTTAAAGGTGCATTCAGCGATTATTGTCAAAATCACTGTTTGGCTTGATCAGTGAATATCTCCTCACTACCTGTCCGTACTGTGTAGTGTGTACTGAAAAAAAATCCAGGTGCACAGCCTAGGCTCCTTAAATGGGCAATGGGCATGTTGCTGGCTACAGTAGGATCATTTGTTAGAATGCCCTTTCGTTCACATACAGTACCAGTTTACAGAGCATGAGATACTTTTTTCAGAGCACACACAGGTAGCGATCATGAGGAGATATTCACTGATTTTGACAAAAAAGTGATTTTGACAACAAGCATTCTCCAGAATTACTGACTCCACAGGGGACAAATTATTAATGTATTTAAATTCCTTTGCGTCACTGATGCTAAAATATCTCTGTCTTCTCTTTACATTACAGTAAAACGTATTCTCAAACCTGCTGTTACTACGAGCAACCTTTCACATTTTACAGAAAGTCAAAAGAGAATAAAAATGATTCAGACGTGCCAGCCGGCCACTGGCTCGTGTTGTTGACGCTGCAGGCGATTCACTCTACCTTGAGACAGTGTCTAGCAACCATGTCCGCCACGACCGCAATCAAACACAGGTGATAAATGTCGGTTCAGATTAACCAAAGAGTGTGTGTGTGTGTGTGTGTGTGTGTGTGTGTATGTGTGTGTCAAGATGTTTGTCAAGGTGTGTGTGTGTTGAAGTGTGTTGAAAGTGAGAGTGTGTGTGTGTGTGTGTGTGTGTGTGTGTGTGTGTGTGTGTGTGTGTGTGTGTGTGTGTGTGTGTGTTGTGTGTTTAAAAGTCAGAGTGAGTATGTGTGTGTGTGTGTGTCAGGATGTTTGTCAAGGTGTGTGTGTTTGAAAGTGAGAGTGTGTGTGTGTGTGTTATGTTTCAAAGTGAGAGTGAGCGTGTGTGTTGTGTGTGTGTGTGTGTGTGTGTGTGTGTGTGTGTGTGTGTGTGTGTGTGTGTGTGTGTGTCAGAAGTGTGAGAATCCTCCCGCGAGGTGTAACAGATGTCCGACCAGCCAATCTGTTTAATCACACAGTTCGTAGTGACATCCAGTTAGCACAGCGTCCCTTGGTACAATGTATTAAGCAAAGGCACAGATTGACATTTAATACCAGGCTTCAATACTGTGGGGTGGTGTGGCACATTTTAGGGGTATAGTGGATATTATCTATCCATCTATCTATCTATCTATCTATCTATCTATCTATCTATCTAATCTATCTATCTATCTATCTATCTATCTATCTATCTATCTATCTATCTATCTATCTATCTATCTATCTATCTATCTATCTATCTATTCATCATCCATCCATCCATCCATCCATCCATCCATTCCATCCATCCATCCATCCATCCATCCATGTATTCTAATGCTTTGTTGTTGTCCTATAAGTACATTTACACATCAGATATACAGTATTTTTCTCCAGTATTCACAATCTAAACAAGCGTTGGTGTGCTCTCTGTCACTTCTGGCTAGTAGCATATCAACCCATAATCCTATTTGGCACGATAACAGCAAATAGGATTACACCCATATACTTCACAGGTCTGGTATATGAGTGATACAGACAGCAAGGCAAAACAAGGTTACAGAAGGGTCACAATAACACTCAGATCTCAAAGATGTCTTCAGTACAGTAGCTTGATATTTAGGGCTATACCACAAACACAGAGCTTACAGTAAGGATAACAAAGAACTTGCATTTTAAAGACTGTATATTATATTTCAAGCAAGACACTGTAGGCATTTCTGTCTGTTAAAAAACATGCAGAAAATGCATTTTCTTTCTTTCGCATGCTAAGATATAGAATTTTTTTTATCTACGGTATAAAATGAAATCCAAAACATGTTCTGTTCAAACTTTGGACTGTAATGTGTTGTAAAAGTGAAATAAAGATTTTAACACTGGCTTTATCTGACATCTAGATTTTTGGTTTTTAGAGAGATGCAAATGTACGCACAATTAGATATTGACACATTTGCATATTTATCCAAACATTTCTGGAAAAACTTGTACTTGAAAAAAGAATTGCTTTAGTATAAGTTATCAACTGGCAAAGTTTCATGATATTATCTTTAAGTTAAAAATGTTACCCTTATTCACCTTCAGTCTCTCGCCTTACCGTAATATAACATGAAAAAATGAAAAGACACTGAATATTTGGAGTGATCTCATAATTGTTTTCCAGAGCTGTACATGGTTGCACTCTGGGTTGAGGCAGTAATCTATAATCATCCTAAATTGGGTCCAGACTTTTCTTATAATGATTTTAACAACATTTAAAAAAAATATATATTTAAAAATGTACTTACTCAAAGAAGGTGGTCCATCCATTCTCGTTGGTCTTGGTTGCCAGGAGACCTGAGCTTCCATGGTAGGTCATGACAGCCAGCTCTTGCCCCTGGGCGGCGACTGTCTTCAGGGCGTTGTTTGTGCCTATCGTGAACCAAAATGTCTGCCCGTCTGGCACCATCAACCACAGTGGCATCCCGGTCGTATCTCTCCTTATAATCACTGTGTTCTTGTTCTCGTCCGTGATACTGCCCAAATCTCCCACTCCCGTGTAGGTCAGATTGTAGAGGTGGTCTCCCGTGGTCAAACTCTGCGTGAAAATATGGCTTCCGTTGGCGTCGAACAGATACAGTTCATCGTTGATCGGCGAGGATACTTCATACATGCTCAGCGGGTTGAGATAGGGCTTGTTCTTGCGTACGTAGCGGATGCGAATGTTGGCCAAATCGGCGATGAAAAGCTCCCCATCCGGACACACGGCCAGAGAAGACGGCGCGTTCAATTTAGCGTCTTTAGCGTAGCCTTCGTCGCCAGAGTAACAGTCACAGTTGGCGTCGTTTTTGCAGTCGCAGCCGCTAGCCGCCCCGGCAACCAATGAAATTCTCTCGTTGGTGGACACCTGTCGAACTCTGTTGATTTTCTTTTCGTCCGATTCGGCGATGTATAGGATGCCGTTGTGAGAGACGGCCAAGGCGTTGGCAGATTCTAATGTAGCGTGGATCGCTACTTTGCTCAAGAGGAAGTGGTCAATCCCGGGCACTTGGCAATGCATGGGACGTCCCGCTACTATTCGGACTTGGTGGTTTCCGGAGATCTGTAGAACTACATTGTTGTCCAAGACGTAGAGAGAGTTGTCCATGGGAGATACTGCCAGGTCTGTGGGCCACTCAAGACGCACCTGAGAAGAAAAAACATAAAAGAAATGCATTAAGAATATTAGCCTTTTAAATTGCAAGTCTAATTATTTTGCACATACATGTTTATCATGTACAGTATATATATATGTTTTGTATTTTGTGTAAGTATTGTCAATGATGGAAAATGTTTTACCTATCGTTGATCAAAAAAAAATGTAATAAAGAAAAAACTTGCTCACAAAAAAATAAAAAAAGGATATATATCAACCTGAGGTCACATACAAACCCGGAGCATCCTCCAGTATTGATCCAAACATTGTTCACTTTATCTGAAGTGTAACAGTCTCCTCAAGGGAACACTCGTCGAAAATTGCATTACAACAAAGACTGCTGTGAAAAAAAAGCTGTACTATCTACTAGCTTAGGCTCAGAGCAAAAACACCTTTAAAACAATTTATTTTCTGATAAGGACCCAAACAGCAATCGATGAAGGCTACTGTTGAAAAGGAAAAAATACTAAACGTGGTTTTAAAGATTAAGGATGATAAATAGTGGTGAGGAAGCCTGGAATTATCAGA
>CM047508.1:3713411-3725911 GCA_026122265.1 Ammodytes dubius | reverse complement strand
GGAATGTATTGTCATTGCAATATTAATAACCTAATACAAGGGATAACTGTGACATAGTGCATGTGAAGAATGCAAAAAGCTTAAGTGTCCAGACAATAGCATGATCAAATAGAGTAGTGTGATTATTATAGTTAAGGAGAGGTATAGATATACATTATGTACAGGTCCAAAAAAATCATTTTTCTGTATTTTTTAAGGGTTGTATTTTTTGACTTTGTTTGATTGAGAGACAGAGCTTTTCTGTTTACTTTTTTTTTTTTTTAGATATTTTTTGGGCATTTTTATGCTTTATTGATAGTGCAGAGAGACAGAGTTGAAATGGGGCAGAGAGGGGAGTGACATGCAGAGAACGACCGCGGGCGGGAATCGAACCAGGGTCTGCTGCTGGGCCCGGCCCGGGAGGGGGACGCCTTACCAACTGAGCTAAAGGCGCCCCCCTTTTCTGTTTTTTTTACTTTTAATGCAATTTATATTAACTTTTCACCATTTGTCTGCCTGTTTTTTATTTTATTTTTTGTTTTCACTATCTTTTTATGCAATATTTTCTCATGTCTTCATTTTTTTAAATGTATTTGTATACATGGCCTTATCAAGCACTTTGAATTACCTTGTGACTAAATTGTGCTGTGTAGATACATGTGCCTTGCTTTAAAAGGAGGTTTCTGACTCCAAAGATGTTTAGAGCACCATTTAAGTATATAACTATAAAAAAATTAACAAATCAGTAAAAAAAAAAAAAAGAAAATCCCTCCATGACACCTTCCCGGCCAGGTGAAAAACAATGTCCAAATACTGTAGGTTAAATATTATAATGTCAGAAAAGAATGGCCACAAAAATCTGTCTCTTCACCCCAAAGAAAATTCAGTGAACCAGAACGTAATGTGTCCTCAGTACAGTGTCCTTGCCCGGGGGCCTGTACATGTGTTAGACCATGTGTGTGTGTGTGGGTCCGAGTGTGTGTATGTGTGTGTGTACATGTGTTTGCATGCATAAGTGATCATGTGTGTGTTTGTTTATGTGTGTTTGAATATGTGTTTTGTGTGCATTGGTGTGTGTGTGTGTGTGTGTGTTTGCACATGTGTTTGTGTGCATTGGTGTGTGTGTGTGTGTGTGTGTGTGTGTGTGTGTGTGTGTGTGTGTGTGTGTGTGTACATGTGTTTGACCATGTGTATGTGCGTGTGTGTGCATGCATTAGTGACCATGTGTGTGTGAGTTGACAGACAGTAAGTTCATGGGTCATCCTCATCATCTGCCTACAGCGATAGGTCAGAGGCCTTTACACTATGTGGATGTCTGATCACTTGACACAGACATGGAAGCTCCATAGTCTATTGTTTTTCAATTTTCAATTTGTATTAGCTTGTAAACAAATACATAAAGCTATGGTGCGTAATTTTGTCATGTAAATGAATGTCGGTTACATGAAAGCCATTGCCAAATGAGTTGACACAAAGTTGATTAAGCCTATCAGCTCCACAAAACTCTCTCTGTATTTCTCAGTATGGCAGCGTTTACAAACTGGTGTCACCCCCAGACACTGGTGCAGGAGCTCAGAAAAATCCCAAGAAGCGCCCAAGAAATCTTTCAGTTGTTGATTCTACTGCCAACAAAAAACCCGGACGTACAGCAGAAGGTATACACACACACACACACACACGCCGACACACACACACACACACACACACACACACACACACACACACACACACACACAACACACACACACACACACACACACACACACACACTATCGTACCTGAGAGATATCCATCACAGAGTCACAGCTGAGGGGTCTGGCGGAGGTCAGGTCATTGAAGCCCAGCAGAGTGGAGATGATTCCATTCTGATCAATCCGTCTAATCATGGTTCCGTCCACAAAGAAGATCACGCCATATTTATCCACCGTTATGCCTGTTTATAATGATACATAATATAATATTAATAAATATAACAATGTAACAACATAAAATATCCATCACTTATTTTCGTATATGTATGTAGATAGTGTGTCTGTTGTTTATTTCTTATTTCTTTGCTTTTTTGTTTTTTATTTATTCATCTATTACTATTTAAACTTGTTTTTTTATTGCTTACATGTTCGAAATAAAGACAATCAATCAATCAATCAATCAATCAATCAATCAATCAATCAATCAATCAATCAATCAATCAATATGTGACTTAAAGGTGGAGTCAGTGATTCTGGAGAACGCTTGTTGTCAAAATCAGAGAATATCACCGCTCGATCAACTATCTGTCCATATTGTGTTCCAGTGTTAATACGCAGCCTAGGCTCTGTACATGGGTATGTTGTTAGCAATGGTGGGCAGTTGGCACCCTTTGTTTACATACCAGTTTACTAGGCTGTGTATTAATTAACACCAGATTTTTTTTCAGCGCACACGGACAGCACAAAAAGTTAATCTGAAATCAAGTATTTTACAGAATCACTGAGTACAACTTTAATGGAGTACAGATAACAACATAATGACGATGCAGCACTGTTCACAGCAATAGAACTCATGTGAGAATTGATTGGTTCTAATCAATTATGAAGAACAATAGAGACGTCAAAACAGATGAATAGTCCTGTACTGTGTACATCGATTCAATTAAGAACTACAATGTAATTAATCAAGTGTCTGTCTCGCATTCTCTTTCAGCCTCAAACAACAGTGAAGCTAAACATGCTAAACTTTAGCTGTGAAAATCATTGTTTTCATAGGACATACTGTACGCATTCAATACAAATTCTACTAAAGTAAAAACAATGTGTGAATTCTAGTAATTAAATGAATACGATACAAATTAATTGAAAACACTACCGCTTTTGTCCAAAGAATTAACAAAAGCTGAAGGTTCCTCAGAGCAGCTTTAAAGGGCTAATGTGTATGTTTGAATCTGTATGTTCAGGGTGCGTCAAACGATATGTAAACAGATATGAACATCTCGGTATGCTATATAGAACATCTACAGTTGCAGTTCTAAAGAACATTTGGGCTGTAGAATACATGAAGCCGTTTTCAGTGGTATGCTGAGTGTTATTTCAGTACATATGATTCACAGTGTGCCCATGGGGAGCAGAGAGATAGCATGTGGTCTGATGACTCATGCAACGTCCATATATGGAACCAACTAGAGAAAGTAGAACACTAGAAACAGTTGAAAAAGCACGCTATGAAATAATAAAATGTGTTCTCAAATAACTGAAGCTAGAGAGTTATATATGTAAGGCTGGGTACCCAAGTTCACTTTTTTTTTTGTTTTTAGTATGTTGTTAAAAAAAAGAATTCTAAAATTGCCATCCAAGTCATCAAGGTATTATAGTCCAGTGGGTAGTAACAACAATCGTACACTTTGCGATACAAGCATGACACTTTGCTTGCCTCTACACTGTAATGTCATCTTGTTCAAATGGATTACATAGGATTGTTGTCGAAAAAAATATCGTTCAGGAAGCGGTATTCAATTCATTGAATAAAAATCACTTAATTTGTCCCCAAAGGTTCATTAAAAGGCAAGAAGCATAAGTCGATGTATCGGTATTTGTATCAATATCAAAATATTTAACCAATATCCACTCCTAATTATATATTGAGAATAGAATAGAATATAGTCCCAGTGATGTTGGACTCCCATATCAGCGCTCACGCAATGTCTCGAGTCTCGTCCAATCAAATTACTCGGGCAGAACCAACTGTTGTATAATATAGAATAACAATATAATAGCATCCATCCATCGCATCTAGGGTAAGGTAGTCAAGGTACCCTTATGTGTATCAATATTGGCAATTTTTTAACAATACCCAGCCCTAGTTACTGTATATACAGTATATAGTTATTATACTACCACCCATCCATTACCTCTGGGGTTGTTATTAACTAAGTTATTTAATGTACCCTTATTGTAAAGTGTTACCACATTTATTTGTCTTTGTGTTCACTTTTTCAGTTGTGTGTATGTGTGTGTGTGTGTGTGTGTTCTTAAAAAAATAAATAAAATAAAAATGATAAAAATAATAGATTTATAAAAAAATCTATTATATAAGCAGCCACCCATCCCTTACCTCTTGGGTTGGTGAGCGTGGCCTCCACACCCTTCCCTCCGTCCCCACAGCGTGTGTCATCGTAGGGCAGACACTGGTCCCCTGTGCCCGCCACCAGCTCCAGGTTCTTAGCCACATCTTTCACCACACTCAGCGACTTCACTTTGAAAACCTTTCTGCTAGAAGTGTCCGACAGATACACTGCCCCGTTCACCGGACTGGTTGCCAGGTAATACTTATGAGCTGGGCTGTTGCTATGGAGGGGAAGAGAGAGAAGGGGAGAGAAACAAAAGTCAAGTCAAGTCAAGTCAAATGTATTTCTATAGCACATTTAAAAGTTGAGCAAAGTGCTGTACAAGATACAATACAAAACAACATAATAGATACATGCAACAAAAAAAATCTCAACTGTTCAACTTTATAGGGATCCAGGTATTGTCAATAAAGCTTTAAAGGGCGCTAGGCTATAGGCTACAGTGCTTTCAATTAGAAACATTGAGTAATACAATTAAAATGGATTGAAAAAGCCATTCACAGAGTCAATAGGGCCACAATTATAGTTGAAACCGAGGACATACCATGCGAAAATGAAAATAGAATTATAGTAGATTGAATGGAATAGAATGAGATTAAACATGACATAATGGTGGAGCGTAGAAGTCATATTCGTTACAGTTGGGTTGGCAATTTACTGTTGTCAGAGCAGAGAGGGAAATACACGTGTTTAAGGCCAGACACTGCAGGGGAATAGGTTGAAATGTGACAGTCCAAAATGCTTACAGAAGAGATTATGGAAAGTATACAGCCTTTTTTTTTATTTTATGAATCCAAAAAAAATACGTGCAGGGCTTAAAAATGCATTTTCAGCATGTTTTTAAGAAGAAAATGTATCCTAAATCAGATAATTAACAACATATGAACACATCCTTCTATGGAGGGACACAGGCAGAAAAGGTGTCAGAAAACAAAGATGATTTTAGATGCTTTCCATAGTAGTGCAAATTAAGTGACAAGCAGAACTATTTTCTATAAAAATGTGCTCCTTCATTTCTCATAATAAACACATATGTGGGGCTATATCCACAACAAATAGATTGTATACAATTAACACTAGAAATCTGCCCATTTTAGCACCATATCCACACAAGAATTTGCACTAACACGCCCACATAGATTGGCAGTTTAGCGCAATCCGCCCTCCTTTCTAATTTTTTTAATATACCCTCATTAGCATCCAGTTATTGGCTTTTCCCAGGTGTTAATTAAATGTAATCTTTGTAATCATATACATGTAGCATCTTTGAATTTTATCTATTTGTCAGACAAAACAATTTACGAACTACTTCAACAATGCAATGGATGGTGTGTGTGTGTGTCTGTGTGTGTGTGTGTGTGTGTGTGTGTGTGTGTGTGTGTGTGTGTGTGTGTGTGTGTGTGTGTGTGTGTGTGTGAATAGTTGTAAGGGCCGGAGACAGCACAGACCTGGCAGACGTGATAAGCATTATGTAGAGGCCTGTCAGCAGGGCGCCATTCAAACTGGTTTAAGACTGAATCTCAACTGTAACCTTGAGGAATCTTTAAGGGCTTATACTGTAGTTGACATGACAGCGCCAAAGCTACTCTTTTTTCAACAATAGGAGAAGAAAAAAATGTGTTGTGTGTGTGTGTGGTGTGTGTGTGTGTGTGTGTGTGTGTGTGTGTGTGTGTGTGTGTGTGTGTGTGTGTGTGTGTGTGTGTGTGCCTGTCTGTCTGTGACCGTGTGTGTGTGTGGTGTGTGTGTGCATGTGTGTGTGTGTGTGTGTGTGGTTGAGTCAAATCCAGAAGATGATTTTGAATAACCGTTGACCTTCAGTGGATCAGTGTTGGCAGGAGACTGTAGTAAACCTCAGGCTCAGATGTCAGAATCACACTGACCAGGTTGACTGATATGTTGGTCTACAGCTGTGATGCGCCACCAGGAATATATACTGTGTGTGTGTGTGTGTGTGTGTGTGTGTGTGTGTGTGTGTGTGTGTGTGTGTGTGTGTGTGTGTGTGTGTGTGTGTGTGTGTGTGTGTGTGAGTATATACTGTATATGTCTATTATTATTCTACCTCACAGGGGGGTTTAGGCTATCGTGCAAAAGAAAATACATAATTTGCGTGAAAAACTAACTTCATATAGACTAGTCTACTAACCTTAACATTTACAGTTATGGAAACATATTGGAATAGTGTCCACTTTTATAGAATTGTCACTCAAAACACAAAAAAAACCCAGTTGGGGCTCGGGGTTTGTCTCTCCTCTATATTTAAAAAAGGAAAATGTGTCCCTCTCAAACAAATATGAGGCAAAAGAGGTAAAAAATGACAGTTTAAGGCAGGGTCCCCAAACTTTTTTCACTGAGGGCCACATACAGAAAAATCTACGAAGGGCCGGGCCACTTTGCAAAAATAACACATTTATCAGGACATGTAGCTGCTCTGATGTTTAGTTTCATAGTGTCTTCGTAAATTGTAATCCTTCTTCACGGCAACATTTTCCTTGCACATTAAACAGACACATCCCCCTCTTGTTTATATGCCAATGATACACCCAGTGTTTTCGCCTTTGCGTCCAATGTCCAGCAGGTGAAAATAGTATCCAGCCGAGGTCCCGACCTCCTAGGGGTCCGGGGTATGCCCCCCCGGAGATTTTTTAAAGTTTTTAAAGCGAAATGCATGAATCTGGTGCACTTTGAGAGGGAAATTAAGAGGCTAAATCTGAAGAATTTTGTATGAAAAAAAAATGGAGACACTGTGTCAGATGAATTAGAATTGCTATTGGAGAAGGACGCATAGATTTTCCATAATAATATTAATTTAAAATAAATATTATGCAGGGTCCTCTGGGATGGGCTTGTTGCTCATTTTCTTTTATGGGACATATTTCTCTGTAATATAATGAGTGCATTTAAATTATTTAAAAATTAAAAGCGCCATATTACATTATATTTTTAAAATGTGCCACGGGCCAATCATCAGTGTTTGACACCCTGCACTATAGGGGTTAACTAAGAAATGCAAAAAAAAAAAAAAAAAATTAAAAATTACATTATATTTTAAAATCGGCCGCGGGCCAATAAAAAGAGGGCCGCGGCCGCATTTGGCCCGCGGCCGTAGTTTGGGGACCCTGGTTTAAGGGTCGAAATATTTTATTTTATTTTTTATTTACTTTATTTCCTTACCTTACCTACCTTATTGTAATTTACTGTAGGTGGCATCCTATATAAGCCCTTCGGTTCTTTGTCCCACCCGTGCATTAAAGTAAGTCTATGTGTCTATATGCATATTTTGGCCAATTTAATCTTGTTTATTTCCTTACCATATCCTACCTACCTATTGATTTCAGAGACCACAAAAATCAGCCTCGGACATTTGTATTTTTCCGCCCATCTATCCCTAAAAAGGTTAGTAAGGATCCACTAGGCTAAAGGTCTGCCCCCTGGCTTACTTAGAGAAGGACTGCTGTCCTGCAGTAGGTCAGTATCCAAACCCTCCATATCTGGATTTCTACTTTGCATTCTATCTGCAATGTGCAATCAGCCGATAGCATATCAGCCCGCACTCAACAGTGTTGATCCACACACACACACACACACACACACACACACACACACACACACCACACACACACACACACACACACACACAACACACACACACACACACACACACACACACACACACACACACACACACACACACACACACACACACACACACACCACACACACACACACACAACACACACACACACACACACACACACACACACACACACACACACACACACACACACACACACACACACACACACACACACACCACACACACACACACACACACACACACACACACAAACTGTTTGAAACTATGAGGCGTTATTCTCTGACCTTCAGCTATGGCCGTATACACACACACACACACACACAGCCGTACACACACACACACACACAAACACACACACGGTCGTACACACACCATCTATATTCACACTGACAACATCTAGTTTGTAGAAGATAATTGGATTTTCTCTCCCGCATGCTGGCATGGCACATGCAGGGCGTGTGTGTGGTGGGAGTGTACGGGGACATTCTTAGTAGGGGGTCAATGAACATGGTAGTGAGATCACCCACCTTTCAGTTACTAACACACACACACACACAAAACATATCCGTTTTATATACAGACACATGCTGTGTTTTCTTAATGCCAAAAGGGAGTGCTTGCTTAGATGTCCCCTTTAATTCTCCTCTTGTGAATAGTACACCAGTGTCTATGGCATGTGTAAGTTAGTACATGCAGGTATGCTTATATTTTTGTTCTGCTCAAAGACATGGCAAAGTCAACATATGATTAATAGTTAACAATGCAACAGAGGGCTTCTGAGCGTGTCCTTAATGTTACGCACTATAGCTTTACATCTTTTAAATATGTTGCTGGCATTATTTATCTTTTGTGTTGGTTCATTTACTTTGCTCGGTTTATTTATTCACAAACAAAAACAACATTTTTTTTTATCTTTATATTTACATGTTTTGTTTTCACACTTTTGAAATTGAAATCCTAAACTAAGCTAAATGAAATCAAGACATTCATTTACATTACAGTGACAGAGAGCTTGTAAACATGTTGTTAAAGTGCCCATTGTATAGAATAAACCCCCAGTGTCCACTATATACTACGGCATCACTCGCCTTTTCATCCCCAGTTTGACTAAACGTTCTACAGCCGATGTCACGACCTTCTGATGGGAAATCAATCCACAGCCCTTTGGATGAGACATTGGATCTAAAGACATTCCCCTTCAACTGCCAGGCAATATTATCTCTGCAGCTGAAGACACTGATAGGATCTTCTCTCAGGCGCCATTTTGTAAGGTTCTCCTAGCCATGTACATAGAGCCTTTATTGTGTAGTACTGTATATACAATGACATTGATAGCTGAATTTAACAGGTATATCTGATTTGATTGAGAAAATTCAGAGTCGGGGGCTGTCATACTTATTATAACAGAAAAGTATTACAGTAACACCTGTCATGAAATGAATGAAAATTGCGCATTTTTGGAAAAGTTGGATTTATACTAGTAAGTTTTTTTTTATAGTGCAATGGATGTAGCAAAGTGTTAGGCTAACAAATATAATCTAGAAAAACAATTATGTTCTATATACCACTGAAATGTTAATATCCCTTGACATATGGCAATTCTTCAACCATTTTAATGAAAAAAATCAATTAAACAAATTTAAAAAAAAAAGCATAATACTAGATTACTCAATACTTACACATGTCTTGATGTAAACATATCAATTGTTGTATACTGTACAATGTCATTTTTCCTTTGTAACCAACCTCCCTTTACGATAACACACACAAAGGCATGACTCAAACACTGTAGTGGTCAAAAAGGCCACTGAATCAAGGGCTTAATATCTCAGGAGCAGAAACACTTAAACCAATAACAATCCACGGTTTTATGAAGATGAAAACGTAGGGGGCAGACGGTATCTCCCAGCTGCTCACAAGCGCACGGTCTGAAATTACCTCCAAAAGGTCAACGTGACATCAAGTGACTGTACTGTGGACTGTAGCCGCTCTCTGCTATATTAATCTAAAGCAAACACTGCATTGCTTACCTATGCCTGAAGTCTTTATTTCTGTCAGTGTGTGTTTGCCAAAAAGCAGCAGGAAATGAAGAGAAGCAGAGAAAAAAGGAAAGAGAGGAAAATGTTAGTTTGTTTTAAGTAGGACAGAATTGAAAAGAAGCAAGTTTGTTAGAATACAGCAGTAGAAAGCATTCGTTGCAGTCTGGAAAGAAGAAAAACAATACATAGTTGTTAGTCGACAGAAATAATAAGATAAGGCTTCAGAACCAGGGAATTATTTTGACCTCAGCTGTTAAAGGTGGAGTCAGTGATTCTGTCAACATTGGTCAATATCTCGTCACGATCCGCTACCTGTCCGTACTGTGTGTGCGCTGAAAAAAACTGGTGTTAATACACAGCCTAGGCTCTGTAAACCGGTATGTAAATAAAGGGTTTGTAAACAAAGGGGGGGGGGGACACAATGTATTTAGCAACATGCCCATTTACAAAGCCTAAGCTGTGTATTAACACTGTTTTTTTTTCAACACACACAGTAAGAGAGAGTTAGATATATTCACTGATTATGACAAAAAAAGCATTCTCCAGTATTGCTGACTCCACCTTTAATAACAAAACATGACATTTCTTATCAATTCAAAACCTGCCTTTTGCTGACGGTAACAAATGAATGCCTCCTATCTTTGCCTGTCTATTGTTAAGGCCTAATTACAGCCGATATAAGGGCCAACCTCCCGCTGATACAGGTGGATGGTGGAGGCAGGGTCATCAATCCTTCTGCCTTCAGGGCTTTGTGTCTGACTCAATATACCTCACTGCTTTACGACCTGTGTGTAAAGCCCATCTGAGCTCACAGGGCCACAGTGAATGCTAGTGGGCTATACTAGGCTATTACTGTAACACACACACACACACACACACAGGCATAGACATAGGCACACATAGACACACACATAGACACACACACACACACACACACACACACACACACACACACACACACACACACACACATCCTAAATGAATGCTAGGCTGCTGGTACTTCCAATACCTGGGGCCTGTTTCAGGTAGCTGGTTTTGAGGCAACCCAGAGTTTGTTCGCTCTGAGTTGGTGGAAACTCTGGGTTTTCCGTTTCAGGTAGCAGGTTCAGTGCAACCGAGAGTCAGTTACTGCGGCAACATACGCCGTGGGTCTAACCTGCTGGATAGGTGGTTAGACCTACCCAAGTTTGTTTTCACTTTACGCTGCAGCTCCGACTGAAGAAAGAGTGTCACCGTCACACGCGTCCCTGTACAGTTTGAAGCAAAATCACTCTATAGAAATCTCCATCGGGATGTTTTTATCATTTCCTGATGATTTTACGTTTGACCAATCATTTATCTGATCAGTAGCCTTGTTCTCAGCCCTCGGTCCGTTCATATAGGCGGCCACCTTACACATCGTGACATGCTCTACATTCAGATTAATAAACCTATTTGTATTGTATGTTTTTTAACGTCTGTGTCACTGAATAGATTTATGTAAGGTGGATTCATGTAACGCTGCGGCTGCACGCGATCGTTACAGTTCACTTCTGCGATCCTAAAGTCACAGACGAGCCTCGTTAAATAGCCTAATATGAATATAAAAAATATATAATAATGTAAACTGTGATCACTTGAGGAAAATGGATCTGGTAATAAATCAATCAGGCTCTTCAATGGAAACTGTCACCTAATGTGTCTTGACGTTAATGTCTTTCACTCCCCATTTAAAAGAAGCGACAGTCTGTTCTGTTTGCTGCACAGTAGGCTATTAGACTATAGCTTGCCAACATATTATACAGCAAATATAAAACACTGTCAGCAGCAATGCTGTGCCGCGCCAGCTTTATTACTTTACAGCTGATATGCGTAACTTTTTAAAATAGACTATGGCTTCTCATACGGAAGCGAAATGATTCTCTTGACAAAAAATGTTTGCTCTGTTTTTTTTCTGAATTGCCGAGGAGATTAGATCAGAGTTATGAGACAATATCCCGTTAATTCTTCTCCATAGGCTACCATAAGCTCATTCGTTAATATTTCTAACTCTAGTGGGAGGAGCGGAGATTTCTTTTTTTCTTTTTTGAGAAGTGGAGAAGTGGGAGGATCAATCATTTGTTTCTTCTGTTTCCATGGTGAATCATGTTATCAGCGATCCATTGACGATGGCTTTTATGCACACGCTCCACCCAGAGTGAACACGCTCAGAGTTGATAAACCCAACGCTGATCCACTGTTCTGAAACCGAAAACCCAGAGTTGCTTATCAACCCTGCGCTCTGAGTTTACCAACTCAGAGCGCAGGGTTAAACTCAGAGTATGTAAAACCAGCTACCTGAAACAGGCCCCTGAGCTCCAGGATGCTGTTGACAAACACACACACACACACACACACACACACACACACACACAACACACACAAATACACACACATACACACACATACACACACAGACACCCTGAATGAATGGTAAATGCTAGTAATGCTCTACCTGAGCTCCAGTACGCTGGTGACGTTCCCTGTGTTAAAGATCCTCCTGACATAGTTGAAGTCCCCCACATAGAGGCTCCCGTCCTGGCCACAGCTCAGGGCCACGGGGGCCAGCAGCTTGTTCCCGTCCGCCAGCCCGTTACAGGACGGGCACGAGATGGACCGGCGCCGCCCGTTGCCCATCACACTGCCGATCACTGGAGGCTGCTGGGAGATGAAGATGTTCTCACCATTCCCCATGTGCAGAATTCCTGGCAAGGGGGACAAGGAAGGGAGATAAGTTAGACTAGGACACTTTTTAAGGTTTTTAGGA
>CM047508.1:3645911-3708411 GCA_026122265.1 Ammodytes dubius | reverse complement strand
TTTTCTCCACTGTTTGAGATATCGTTAATAACTTGCCTTTGCGCGTCCTTTAAGCCACGCAGATTAACAATTTGTCATCAGTTTGTCAATGGTGGCCACTACAGCGTTAGTACATATTTCATTATAACCTTGCCTCCAACCAAATACATAGACCAGTGTGTAGATTAGAAAGATTGTAAAGATCAAAAGGACAATTGCATTCACGTTGTTACACAAAATCCCATGATGATGAATTTTCTTCATTATGAACTAACTCCACTGAGAATTTTTCATAATTGATTCAATAACAACAAGCCCTTTCATTAGGACAACAGCCTCCTCTGCAATCCATATGACAATGGCATCATAAGAAATGCCCTTGGGCCCGTAGCTTGCACAGTTTCCTAATTTATAGTGTAATAAAATGCAGTAAGAAACATCATGGTGGCCTTAGAAAATGTTCCCCTGATTTTGACCTGTGACCCTTTGATAATACAGTGGTAGGTCAGCGCTCGGACACACACACACACACACACACACACACACACACACACACACACACACACACACACACACACACACACACACACACACACACACAACACAACACACACACACACACACACACACACACAACACACACACAACACACACACACACACACACACACACACAATTGCACACACACGTGATAATTGCACGGTGTTTGCGTTTTAAGATCATAGGTCGAAAACACTGGTTTGGTTGGCCGACTTTTCTCTGCTTTAATTGAGTCACCTCTCGTGGCCTGTACAGTCTCCACAGAACAGAACAGGATGTAAAATAACAATGAAATTAGCTCAGGACAAGGTTACAACATGCTGAGCAAGAGGAAAGGTTGTGAGACCGTTGTAGCAATGTGGAGATTTTATTTTTTTAAAGATTATTTTTTGGTATTTTCGAGCTTTATTAGATAGTACAGAGTTGAAATGGGGAGACAGAGAGAGAAGGGGATGAACCTGCAGTAAAGGTCCACAGGTCAGATTTGAACCCGCGACCACTGCAACGAAGGCCGGAGCCAATATGGTACACCTCTATCCACTACGCCACCGGAGCGGCCCAATGGAGATTTAATTTTTTTTTGGTTTACTGTTTATTTCTAATATCTTCTCTCCTATTGTACTACAACTGCAACACAATTATGGGCATAAATCGTTTACTTACAACACAATTTTTCATGTCTTAATCCATATGTTTGGACATTCTATTGATACTTTTTGCCATACGAGATGTAAAGTAACACTTACAATTAGCTATGGACAATTCTGTGCAGACTATTTGACGCTATTAAATGTTTATAATGCATTTAATAGCGAGCAGTTCACTCTAAGTTGAAATGATTCTTGCCTCACATCTGGTAAGAGCCTCTTGAAGACTATTCATCAAGCCGCCATGTGTAATAGTGACTGGAGCACATGGAAGTGTTTGATTGTATCTCCTGGGTGTAATTGCTCTGTGAAACTAGGATTTACAGTTGTGTGGGTGGGTGTGTGTGTGTGTGTGTGTGTGTGTGTGTGGGGTGTGTGTGTGTGTGTGTGTGGTGTGTGTGTGTGTGTGTGTGTGTGTGTGTGTGTGTGTGTGGTGGTTGTGTGTGCATGTGCATATGTGTGTGTGTCTGTGTGTTTACTCTGTCTCACTACTGAGGGATGATGATTACTTCACACGCACAAAACTGCTCCGAAATGTTTTATTTTTTTCTCCCAGTTTGTAGCTTTTCGAGGTTACACACATTGAAGTGCCACTGCAAAGGATTCTCTTTTGTATTTATGACAGTAAATATTATATCTGTCTATATGTGTATGTTCTCTTGTCAACGAGGCCTCTATGATCATAGCAAGAATCATATTACTATTGAAGAAGTTGATTCGGCCATTTGCTCAAATGCAAACGGTGTATCCAATTTTTTACCCATTTGGAGACGAAACTCATTATTGTTTTTTTTAATATATATTGTTTTATGTATGTTAAGTTCAGACACTGCAGAGTGGAAATAGGGAGACGAGAGTGGGGGAGGGATGACATCCAGCCAGTCAAGGTCCACGGTCTGATTTGAACAAGCGACCACTGTGGCAAATAAAAAAACTAAACTAAAAAAAAATAACCCACAAAAAACTGAATAAAAGATTAGTGATTGACCTGTATGTCTGGCAATAGAAGTCACCTTAAAAAAATAAAAAAAAAAAACAGTGAACACCTTTTTTTCTTCTTTTCCTTATTAAAAAATAAAAAATAAAATAAAGCGTAGGTATTGACCTGTATTTCTGGCACCACGGTCCTCCTCTCCTGACAGGACCCGGCGAAGGCGGTGAGCGGGGCGGGCGCCACCAGGGGGCTGGGCCGCGTGAAGCTGCTGATGTCACAGCTCGGGATGTCATTCACCTCGTGACGCATGACGATGGTATCCATGACGAAGAAGCGTCCCCACGGCAACCACAGAGTGTGTTCCTGGGTGATGAACGGAGCGCGCTCAAAGTGCAGCGCCACCGCCAGGCCGCCGTTAGTCACCAGGTCAAAACTGAGACAAGACAGAAGGGATGTTAGTGTGTGTGTGTGTGTGTGTGTGTGTGGTGTGTGTGTGTGTGGTGGGGGGGTGGTGGGGGGGGGGGGGGTTGTGTGTGTTTGTGTGAACCTGAACCAATTTGAGTTTTAGACCTTAAGAGTGAGGACATTTTGACCGGTTCTCACATGAGACAGGCCTTTAAAGGCCCTCGCAACCCAGGGATGAGTCATCGCTCGCAGTGCAAGGAGGTGTGTGTGTGTGTGTGTGTGGTGTGTGTGTGTGTGTGTGTGTGTGTGTGTGTGTGTGTGTGTGTGTGTGTGTGTGTGTGTGTGTGTTGTGTGTGGTGTGTGAGACGTGTGTGTGTGGTGTCGACTATTTTTGTGAGAACCAATTTTAGCTTAGACATTTTGGCCGGTTCTCACTTTGGGACAGCCCTTTAAAGAAGCTGTTTGAGGGTTAACACTAGGTTTTAAGGTTCAGGTATGAATAAGGTTTATGTTAGGGTTAGTGTAAGGGTTGGAGTTGGGCATTTAGTTTTGATGGTTAGGGTTAGTGTAAGTGGCTAGGGAATGCATAATGACAATGAATGTCCTCACAAGTATAGCCATACAAACGTGTGTGTGAGCATGTTTGTGTGTGTGATGCATTGCTCCTTTGCTCACATCTATATACTGTATGTGTGTATGAGAGAGAGAGAGAGAGAGAGAGAGAGAGAGAGAGAGAGAGAGAGAGAGAGAGAGAGAGAGAGAGAGAGAGAGAGAGAGAGAGAGAGAGAGAGAGATGTGTACTGCAGCCTCCACTTCTCTATCGATCCTTTAGATGAGGGCTGTCCACTCTAGCATCAGTCTAAAAGCCGCTGCAATGAAACCTCATCTGCTGCTGCATTTAAGAGCATGTACAGCTCTCGGTCAGCCCTGTGCAGGTCTCAGTAAACTGGGTTTCTTTCGGCTATTCTTAACACTATTATGGAAGGTTATGACAGCAGGATTTGTTCATATATTGTTAATTGCCTGATTTATGAAACATTTAGCTATTAAAAACATGCAGAAAATGCTTTTTTCAGACATGAACATAGTATTTTTTTTTATCTATAAAATTAAAAAAGAGCTGTATCCATACACCAACATCTATGTTGTAAATCATCTGGACAGTAATATGTTGCAAAAATGTAATTATTTAACTTGCTCTTAATTCACACATAATTAGTTTACAATATTGCCAAATTTGTATATTTATTCAAAGATTTCTGGAAAAACTTGTAATACAAAAGACATTTGTGTTAATGTAATTAATCACCGTGCAAAGTTTCATCATCATACATTATCTATCTAGTTTAAAATGTTGCCCCATTCAGCTGCAGTGTCCCCCTTTAAACGGCTGCATGGTGACAACAGCATAAAGCCGGCCACTGCACCTGCATTGTTTTTTTTTCTGCTTGTCACTTCTCTCTAAGAGCCAATTAACACCCGGTCACCCAACGGCCCCTGGGAATACAGCAGGCCTTATTCTAACAGAGGGAAGCAGCTTTTTACAAACAACAGGTAACTTCCCTGTTGGTTTAAACAGCTAAATAAAGAATATGCTGAGACACTGCTTGGGAAAATCATTGTTTTTTTTTTTAAATAATTGGGATATTTTGGCTATTTTGGCTGTGAACTTGTCTTCTTTCGTACTAGTTGAATAAAAGGAAGAAAAAAAATGTACATTCATGGCGGCCGATTTTAATAAACCTGGTCTGTGTGCATCTGTATATTTTTTATATTTTCTTTTGTCAAATTTTTAAAGATATGAAAATGTGCGCATACTTAGTTAGAATATGCGATATATTTTAAATTTATTCAAACATATCTGAAGAAGTTTGATCAAAAAATATATAGTTTAATGTAAGTATAATAGTTTAAACTGCAGTGTAAATTGGGTTATTCTGCAATTTTGTAGAAATAATTATAATATCATAAGTACGTTAATTGTCATAATAGCGAATATTTTTAATAATTATATTTTTCTTAAAAGGTTCATTATGTCCATATTCCATATTTGACAGCCTTGTCACGAATTATGGAAGTGTCTAGTTGAATTCATCGTGCATCGTTTAATGCAGAATGTTCTGTCTTGAAGCCACTGTACTTCGTTTTCAAAGGATGGGATACCAGGAGCGTTGCATTCCAAACTTTAGGTTTACTGATGATGTCATATTACAATGCACCTTAATGTAAGTAATCAAATGCAAAGTTCACAATAACTTATAGTTAAATTTTTATCAGTTCACTTTAACTGAGTGAGTAATTTGGGGTTTTATTTCCTAGCAGATTTTGTAGAAAATAATTATAATATCCATAAGTACGTTTAATTTAGTGCATAATAGCTGATTTTTTTTTTTTATTATTATATTTTTTCCTTAGAAAGGGTCCCATATATGTTCATATTACTCCATACTTTGGACCAAGGCCTTGTCACCGCCATTTTGGAAGTGTCATAGTTGGAATGTCATCAGGTGCATTGTTTAAAATTTAGAATTGTTCTTGTCCTTGAAGGCCACTGTAGCTTCTGTTATTATTCAAAAGGGGTGGGGTTACCCAGGGAGCGTTGCATTCTAGAACTTTCTAGAACTTACTTGATGATGTCATATTACACACTGCACCTTTAACTTGGCTTGAAAGTAAACATCTGATGGTGATAAACACATCTGTTGTCCTGCCCTTGGATGTATAATGCCCTTGGCTTAGGTTTTAGTAAAGTTACTTTGTCCAGACCCTGTTTATAGCTGATAGGGGGGTTTGATAGTGCTACCCTTGTGCTACTGCGATCCATCTTTAGCCATATGCAGCTGCGCCCGCTCAGTCGGCATGACAACTCTCCTGGCCAATCGATGCAGGGTTCACTGTCCATTATCAATCATGACAACAGGCCCTAAGCCCGTCTGACAAAACATATTAATCTACCTACAGCAGCCTGGATTGTGTTTCCTGTTTTTTTTTTCGCCAAAAGTGAAATCTAAAGTGTTTAGAAAATAAAACAATTAAAACATCTATAGTATTAACACATACATTTGCTTATGCCCTAAAGGAAATGCATTAAGCTCAATGAATTAATCCTGACACTGAACTTTGGTGAGCACCATACACAAGTATACACAATCTTTTTCAGTAGCCTACAGAGAGGTAGCGGATCGTGAGGAGATATTTACAGATTTTGGCAATAAGTGATTTTGACAACTTGCATTCTCCAGAATCGCTGACTCCACCTTTAAAATGATATTCAATTAACTCTCAGTTATTGTTTATTCTAGCAGCCCTTTTAGACAAAAACACACTGAATATCCTCTTTGACAAGGTTGCATGTGCTCACCCAAGAAAAAAAAAAAAAAACATGCAAATTATAATGATAATTGTATGTAACTATATTAATGATATAAATAAGTGTGTGTGAGAAATGGGCATTATAAAGTGTCATCTTGGGACATTTTGGTGGATTTTGGGGGCGACCGTGGCTCAGGTGGTTAAGCGGGTTGGCCAACGATCCAAGGGTTGGCGGTCGATCCCGCCCGGCCACCTGTGTCATGGTTGTTGTGTCCTTGGGCAAGACACTTCACCCACCTTCACCGTGCCTTGTGTGAATGTGTATGACTGCTGTATGTTTGAGGTGGTGGTCGGAGGGGCCGTTGGTGCTGAATGGCAGCCACGCTTCCGTCAGTCTGCCCCAGAGCAGCTGTGGCTACTATGGTAGTTTACCACCACCAGTATGACTGTGTGTGAATGAATGGAACCTGGAACCCTGTAAAGCGCTTTGAGTGCCTTGAAAAGCGCTATATAAATCCAATCCATTATTATTATCTTTAGCAACCAAGTAGTCAATTGTACATTGGATTTCCTACATATAACATTGCTTCAACAGAGATCCTCACAAGCATGTTAGATTTGTTAAAATGCAAATCTATGTCAGCATTTACTTATAATTGAGGAAAAGCAAAACAGGTGTCTTTCAATGCTCACCCAATCAGAAAAATGACTCCACAACACAGCTGTAAACCAAACCAAACTAGCCTGTTTTCTTTAGGGTCTAGAAAATAACTTTTCATGACGGTGGAAAAAGGTAATTTAAAAACCCCAAGCCCCTTGGACAATAAAGAACACACCATAAAAACCACTTCCGACAGCTTTTCCATTTCTAACAGCTGAACAGGTGCGCTTCTGATTTCACGCTGCACTGAGCGGGTTTGCTGTGATTGCAGCGGAGTTGCAGGAGACTGGGTGTGTTTACCAGTAGTGTTTACACATATACTGTAAGGGGGAGAAAATATACAGTCAATTTGTCCTATTCAACTGCTTTTTTTTCGATCACTGAACCAAAAAAAACTCAACTTCTAAAGCACTTACATTGACTACACTTTTTCATAGTCATTCTTGGCACTATTCTGAAGGTTATTACAAAAGGATTTGTTCATATGTTGTTAATTGTCTAATTTATGATACATTATGTGCATTAAAACATGCAGAAAAGGCATTTTGATATGTAAATTATGTAGTACGTTTTGTTATATATACATAGAATGAAAAAGGCTGGAGCCAAGATTTTAACTCTGGCTTTATCCAACACCAAAGAAAATAGTGTAGACCTTTGTGAATGAAAAAAAAATATGTAGTCAAGCTTAAGAAACATTTTGGACACACATATATGGTTACAGATTAGAGAGGAAGGAAGCCAGGGCAGTGGAATAGGTGAAAATGAGATCGCAGCTCAAGAAAAGTACAGGAAATATGAAAGGGCACCGGCCAGAGAGCTAGTAGGAATAAGGGCAGAGGGAGATTGGAATAGGTAGGTGTGAAGTGTGAAGGAATTGGTGAGCAGTTGAAATAAGTAAAGTAGTTAGTGACACTTAATGGATATGAGATATATTCCATTACATCATATAGTAAATCTAGGAAGAGGATACTGACAAAAAAAAAGATGGACGGAATGAAGCAATTAAAGCTATAGTGTGTAACTTCGGTCGCCCCAATCCCCCCCCCCCTCCCCCCGCACACATACACCCAATGAGGAATTCTGAGTAATTACAACAACACTGTCGATGCATCTACATGAGATAAGCCTTCAGTGATCACACATGGATTTTATACCTTCTGCTGTACGTCCAGGTTTTTCTCTTAGCAGTAGAATCAGCTAGCAACACTAGATCCCCTTTGGAGGAAAATCAATTGTTCTGTGTTGAATTGGTTCGAATAATAACAAGTGAAAAAGTCTTAGTTCTGTATTTGGCTTTCTGCGAGCTTTCTATGCCAGCTGTTTTTGGCATCGGGGGAGTTCTCAGAGAAATCCCAAACAAAAACCTCACACTGGTTTCCAATGTGTATCCTGTAGTGATAAACAAAGGCTTGAGAAAAGAACTTTGGCTAATGTTGCCTCTGTAGTTTTTTTGTCTCTTACAAAAACACATTATTTTATTAGATCAGATTGCATTCATAACCTCAAATACCCCCCTGTATATTTTATTCATTGTAGTCTGTGTTAGTAAGGCTTACTGGCAAACCGTGCTGCTACACAACACAGCGTGAATTAGTGTTGGCTTTCCAAGACACTAGTCAGTAGCCGCAGTGTTTCGAAGGATTTCAAAGTATTGGTTCAGAAAAAAGGGTGATGGAATTGCCCAAAAATTCGAAGAAAAAAAAAATCAAGACATTTTTCAGTTGTTGATTCTACTGCTAAGAAAAAATCTGGACGTACAGCAGAGGGTATACAATCCATGCACGATTACTGAAGGCTTTACCCCATGTAGATGCACCGACAGTGTTGTTGGGGGGGGGGGGGCGACAGAAGTTACGCACTATAGCTTTAAATTATCTAGAAAACAACCACGTATTAAGCCTAAACTAGACATATTCAAAACAAACATACTGTGGCCTAAACTAAAACGTCTCACTCACTTACTTCTCTAAAAATCTTCTTATTTTGTCAAGTAAATAATGTCCATCTGTACTATGTTTAAAGGCCCCAAAAATGAGCTACTTTGAACGGGCACATTTTTTTATTCCTTCCCCTCCCTGCTGCCACCCAAGCATAACTTATGATCGCACCAGAAGGGCCTTTGTTTGATTTCTCTGGGAATTGAGCCGAGAAAAAGCCTCCTCCTAAAATTGGACCAAATGAAAAGCAGAGAGCAGACCAATGAAGGCACAGTTTGCCGTGGCCACTGTGTGTTTTCTTCCCTTCCGTCGTTAGAATTCAGCACAGCAGATAAACGGCAGCGTGTGACAATAATGAATAACAACCTCACATCTCCGTAAAGCATATTTAGAGAGATTGGTGGCATTTGGTTTTGGTTTTAGTGTGTGTGTGTGTGTGTGTGTGTGTGTGTGTGTGTGTGTGTGTGTGTGTGTGTGTGTGTACAATTATTTTTGTGAGTACCAATTTTGAGTTTTCCACCTTCTGAGTGAGGACATTTTTCACACTCACTTTTGGCCTTTAAAGGGCTGTTTGAGGGTTAACACTAGGTTTTAAGATTCAGGCATGAATTAGGTTTATGTTAGGTTAGTGTAAGGGTTGGGGTCAGGCAATTCGTTTGGTAAGGGTTAGTAAAGGGCTAGGGAATGCTTTATGTCAATAAGTGTCCTCACACATACAGTCGTACAAGTGTGTGTGTGTGTGTGTGTGTGTGTGTGTGTGTGTGTGTTGTGTGGTTGTGCGTGTGGTGTGTGTTGTGTGTGTGTGTGTGTGTGTGTGTGTGTGTGTGTGTGTGTGTGTGTGGGCTCTTACCTTCCATCCTGCCTAGTGATAGTGTAACCATAGGACGGGTTGTTGATGAAACTAATGTTGACTCCAACCAAAGGTGTCCCGTCCGACGTCACAACTTGTCCACGGATGACACACGCATGGCTGTGATAGAGTTAGAAAAACACACACAGTTACTATCAGGGAATACTTTTTCTATTTATTTTTAAAGATTATTTTCAGGCATTTTCCAAGCTTTATTGACAGTGTGGAGAGACAGAGATAGACATGGGAAGGGAGGGGAATGATATGCAGAGAACGGCCCGGGCTGGATTGACCAAACTTTTCTACATACAGGTACACCAATACAAAACAAGATAATCCAAAAAAACAATAGTCCTTGATTCAATCCTGTAAGCAAGTGGTGGCATTAGATTGCACTACATTGTCGGTTCTCTAATGTTGGTGTCCTCTCACTTTATATTGCAAATAGATACGGTTAAACATATTAACACATGTCAATTAAATATGTCATCACCTATTATCCAACATTACCATAGACATGCATCAACACCTTTCTGAATAGTGCAAACAAACCTGTTTTAAAAAAGTGGTATCTACAGATGTATAGGTGGTAATCCAATTTACACAACAATTATAGAAAAAAAATAGAAATGTCCTTCTCCAATCAACACAAACGTATTGAGAGCAGTAAACATGTTATAAAATAAACAGTGCTGATGCTCTCCAAACATAATATTATACTCCATAAAAGCAGACGGCCATAACAACAACAAAACAACAGCACTTCCTCCCAGGACGTCTCTGAGGGGTTTCCTACCCAGAATGGCAAGATAATGAGAAAGGGAAAGCTTTAGTTTGGTTCGGCACTAATTAAAAAAAAAAAAAAAAAAAAGAAGAAAGAGGGCTTATCTTTTCTATTACAGGGAACAAGCGAGGGGAATAATAGCAGCTACGGCAGATTGCAAGACTTTCCCTGGCTGCTTATCAATAGAGTTTCTCAGACAGACACTATAGGGCTCTAGAACCTGCACACATCAGACCAGATCATCAGTCCCCCCAACAGTCAATACTGGGAAGAAATCCAAATTCACACTCTAAATGCTGCACTATGTAACTCTGTGTGTGTCAGAGAAGTTGAACATTTTCTAAGGTATATTCTCATAACTGAATGTACAAACTTTTACTCCCAGGCAAAATGTGATCCCTGACACTGTTTGAAGTTAGAAAAGCTTCCTGAAAAGTTACTGTTTCACTGTTGGTGTTTACAGCAGCAGGGCCCAAAGTTTGGTTTACAAACATATTCTAGTCTCACGGTTGATACCAGGTGCCTAATTTATAATTTGGCTTTGGTTTATGATGATATAATTATTCAATACTAAGAATTACATGTGGATCAAATACATTTTAGAAAGTAATAACTGCAGGCTCTACACAGGTAAACAACCATGGTCATTTTACCATTATTAATCTGACATAGTCACATTTAAATACATTATATTGTGGGTAATTGTTAAGAAGGCCACTTCATGGTCAGCTACCACATTTCTGTAGTTGTGTGCAAAAAACAACTCCACTCACAAAGGCCAATTCTTCATTAGACCACCTTGGCTAAATTTTTATACATTTGGGTCTCAAACAAAGTCACAAATGCCTTCCTGCCTTAAAAAAAATGCATGCATACTGTACATAGTCACATATAACTACATTAAATCGTCTTTAGCAAGGCCCACCTCATGATCAGCCACCATTTTCTGTAGTCGTGTGCATAATAACAACTCCCCTAATGACTGCCACTTCTTCATTAGACCATTGGGCTATTTTTAAAACACATCTGGGTTTTAAACACAATGCCACGTACTGGAAACGATTAACACCGGTGTGTAAGTAGCTAACCCTCAACATGTCCTTACCAGAGGCAAGATCATTCACCCCCCACGCCACCCCGGTCCCATGGTAACCGCTCTTATGTTAATTAGGCCGACTCCCCTTCACAAGACCTTGGCTGTCCACCACTGACTGCACTGTAAACAAGCCAGCACATAGCCTTGGCTTTGGACCCAAAAGATTGATAACCTGATTAAAGGCATTTACATAGAATTACTGAAGGGAGGCACTGCAGGTGAATGGGGGGGGGGGGGGGGGGGGGGATTTTAACTTATGGATATTGTCAGGTAACTTTGCCAGTTGAGTAAAACATTAAAACAATATTTTTTTTTGTATTACACATTTTCATAAAGGTTTGAAAAGCAAATTTGGCAAAATGTAACTATGTGTTTGTGCTTTGTATTTTTTTATTTGACTCTGTTTTACTGTGTTTGTCTGTTTGTTGTTGCTGTCTGTAGTGATATGGATCCCCCTGGTTCTGAAATAAAGAATTATTATTAAATTATATTTGCATCTCTAATAGTTAAGTTAAAGTTAGTCTAGGTCAAACCTTTATTTCACTTTTACTTCCTATAAGTGTCGAAGGTTTTTTCAGAACAGGTTTTGGATACTGCCTTTTTTATTTTATAAATCAAAAAATATTATGTTGGGTCTAAAGAAATGTACTTTCTGCATGATTTTAATACCAAAATGTATCATAAAACAGATCATTAACAACATATGAAAACATCTGACTGTTAAAACCTTCAGAATTGTGCATAGCATAGCGATTCTGGAAAGTTAAGTTAATCTACGTGCTTTAAAAGTTGGAATTTATGGAGAAAAAAAACAAGCGAAAGTTGAGATAATAGCCATTATAGACAGTTGTATAAGAAAAATATATAGACGCAGACAGATTCGATTTAGTCAAATTAACATCTAAATCTACATTTTGGACATTTAATTCATATAGTATGAAAAAAAAACATGTTAAGGAAGCAAAATAGACAAAGAAATCTCAAAAAAAATTGACCAGTGTCTTTTCCCCCTGCAGTGTAAGGCCTTGAGTTAATGCAGCTCTGTGGCTCTGGCCGTCTGCAATGAATCATTCATGCCCACAGTTTATTTTAGCGTCTTTATTTGAAGAAGAAATCGTCCACATTCTCTTCAGACGCGGCTGTGAGAGTGGAACTATCTCCTCCGTGAAACCCAAGACACACGGGGGGGGGGGGGGGACTGCTCTAGACAAATGATTTAAATATTGACATCAAATACAACAGAATGGAATCGCAAATGGAAGAGCAAGTGTGGAGAATTTCGCTGCCAAGATTATAATTTTTTTGACTCTGTGTGAGATTTTGCTACAGTCCAAGATTATCCAACAAAGCAGACACCTTCACACACACACACGCACACACAGATACACGCGCACGCACGCAAACACACACACACACACACACACAAACATCTCCAACCTTCAGTTCATCATACATCACACACAGAGGGCAACGTTAGGACATGTTGAAAAATGAAACATTGCAGCCCATGTGAGTAAACTATCAACTATCAAGCTGATACCACACACTGTTTCAATGACTTCATAATGAGACTAAACAACCTTTGACGAATATAAAATGCAGGAAAATAAATGCCATAAATATGCATCAAAGACATACTGGTGTGACTCAATTTTATACCCCCTCCCCAAGCTCGTAATTGTGAGGAAATTGAACGGCTTTGTAGTATTTCAGACAAAAGAAAATTGCCTTATTTAAAGATCCTACAAGGAACTTTTAAATGTTTATGAAACAGTCTCATTTTTCCACTGATGATCGTAAATGAACTGTGACGAGAAAACGAGACCATCAGTGAAAACAATGCTACTTTTATTAATTCCTTTGTTAGGGTCTGAATCCCCGGCAGTTTAGACAAAACAATATACAGCAGGCAGACCAGCACATCCTGTGTTTATGAACGCTACTAAATCAAAGTTGACTTTGCTTCACCGTGGTCATATTACCATTATTAATCTGACATATAAATACATTACCTCATGGCCATGCATCCTGCCGTCTCTCTTTCACTCGCTTCCTAAACACATACACGCTCCGCCACCACGTGCTAGCAAAGATCTTTAGGTCAGGAGGCGCTGGTGTAGTTAAAACACTACCATGTATGTCCAAAGGGGGCGCTAGAATAAAAGAAAATGAATTTTCCTCGTAGCTACTTTAGGTACAGAGAACATTCAATGAGCCAGGCTGATAAATAGGGCCACAACCACCACCACAGACGCAACATCAACATCGTTATCCACGCAAATCACTTGATTACAGGGTAAAGCCTGCTGCAAATAAAAGCATAACTACAGTTCTCTCTCTGTCTCTCTCTCTCTCCTCTCTGTCTCTGTCTCTATCTCTGTCTGTGTGTCTCTCTCTCTGTCTGTCTGTCTGTCTGTCTGTCTGTCCCTCGCTCTCTCTCTCCCTCACTATCTCTTTATCTCGCTCTCCCTGTCTGTATGTTTCAGGGCACACTGAAGAATGCACAATGAGGCATCAATGTAAATGTTAAGCTCTCCAAATAATGAAATAGGCTACTGCTAAAAGGTATGGAGCACACTGAAAACTAAACAAGACAAAAGATAGTCTGACACTAATGGTCTAATGCTAATACAAAGAGTTGTGTAGCCCAGATATGGACCGAGCTTGATGAAAACTTGGAACAATTGCGTCCTAAAATTCTCAATATTTAAGAAAATTCTGAAGGAAAAACTGCTGTTAACATGTGATCATTGATTCAGTCATTATGTAATGTATATGTACTGGGATTGTCTTCTGTTGTGCTATTTGTGTTGGATGGTAACTATTGTGATTTGTGTCTATTGTGAAGTGTGCTTAATGTCTAGTTATTCTGCTGTACTGTACATTCAACAGTATTGGGCGTCCTCTGAACAGCTCTTTGCGGGTTATTTCACGCATTCTGCAATGCCATAAAGTGTGTCATGAAATTATTATTTGTTAAATATGAATTTAATAATGATATGACGATGACGTGTGTAGCCTATAAACTAAACTAAACTAAATGTATTGAGTGCACTAGAACCAAAACTTGCCAGAGATGTTCTGACACTTAAGGTATGAACACACTGCACCTCGCGGCGCGGCGTTGGCGTGATAATTTTGGCTCATTTGGCTCATTTGTGTCCGCCGCCGGCCGCCGCCCGATGACTCATTGAATGTGCACGTGGTCCCGAAGTGAGTGACGTCGGTAGGAGCTCAACGCTATCGCGAAAAGTTCAATATTTTCAACTTCTGCGGCGGCCGCGCCGCGCCGCCCCTGGCCGGCCCTGGCCGCCCCTGGCCGCCCGCCGCGCGGCGATGTGCAGTGTGTTCGTACCTTTATGGTCTAATGCTAATAAAGACAGTTATAGGCTATATAAAAATATATATAACATAATAATGGTGCAAGTAAATGAGACAATGGCTTCACAGGAAGCCAGCCATCAATCTTTGCCAAAATTGTTCCATGAACAAAATCCCTGTTTACTATTCTAGTCAGTCTACACTGCTGGAACCTTGGCACTCACTCAATCTCTCTCCCTCTCTCTCTATCTCTCTCTCCCTCTCTCTCTCCATCTCACTTTCTCTCCCTCTTTCTCGCTCACCCCCCCTCTCAATCTCTCTCCCTCTATCACTCCATCTCTCTCTCGTCCTCTCTCTCTCACCCCCCCCCCCTATCTTACTCTCTCACCTCTCTCTCTCACCCCCCATCTCTCTCTCTAGCTCTCTCTCCATATCTTTCTATCGCTCTCTCTGTCTCTCGCCCCCCAGCTCTCTCTCCCTCTCTCTCCCTCCCTCCATCTCTCTCTCACTCACTCTCTCTCTCTTTCTCTCTCTCTCTCTCGTGAAATTGGAGAACATTTCATGCAGTAGTGGCAAATGGCTTTCATACAAATGACACCTATGCAGCTTTCTTTATGTGGTGGCAAAAACATCAAACAAAAATCATAAAACCTCAAGTCAACATGTCTATAGTAGCATAAGGAAGTGGTCATTGGATCAATACAGTGGGTGATCAAGTGACTAAGGAAAAGGCACATCAAACCCCCCCCCCCCCACACACACACACACACACACCCCACACCCCTGTCATAACTGCGCCCATCTCTGTCAGTATGGGGTGGTGGGTGTGTGCAATGAATACCAACGCATGAATAATAGATTAACACTGATATTTTTAGGTGAGCCCAACCAGGCCTAGGCTCGTGATTTTTTTAACTTATTTATGAAATGCATCACCATCTTCCACAGACAGAGAGAGAGAGAGAGAGAGAGAGAGAGAGAGAGAGAGAGAGAGAGAGAGAGAGAGAGAGTATATTTATTACTAAACCCTTACACTACTTTCCCCTTCCGCTGTCCGGTGAGGAAGTGTGTTACATTGTTTTAGATATATTGGTGTCGTCATGAGTTACAATGGCTCATTTAAAATTGCTATTGAGGAACTGCATAAGCAAGCATTTACTCAATAAATGTAGAAACCTTCAGCTTTCTGTAGATGTCACTCTGGACCTTTTTGACAAGTTGGTTACTCCAGTTATGTTGTATGCACGTGAAGTGTGGGGGTTTGAGAAACTACATCTGTTAGAAAAACTACATCTCAACAACCTGCAGTAATATGGTATATGGGGAACTTGGGCGGTACCCACTCTGTGTTACAGTTAAAGCAAGAATAATTGGATATTGGGGGAGACTGTTAGAAAGTAAAGAAAGTAAACTTAGTAAAATCATGTACAATCAGCTACACAGCTTGCATAGCAGCGGTGTGTATGCTTCACCCTGGGTATCACAGGTGAAACAGATACTGGATGACTGCGGGTTGTCATACATCTGGATAACTCAAAAGTACAACAACATTAACTGGCTGAAAAGAACTGTTGAGCAGAGGTTGCAAGATCAATTCATTGTGCTATGGCCGTGAGCCGTAATAAATAAATGAAATGAAATGAAAATGTTGAGTGGTGCTTGAGAGAGACTCTGTGTGTGTGTGTGTGTGTGTGTGTGTGTGTGTGTGTGTGTGTGTGTGTGCGTGTGTGTGCGTGTGTGTGTTGTGTGTGTGTGTGTGTGTGTGTGTGTGTGTGTGTGTGTGTGTGTGGTGTGTGAGAGAGAGATTAAGAAATGTCAACGAGGGAATATGTCACAGAGTGTGTTATAAGGGCTGTTCTCAAGTGAAGGCTGACACTATCGCAAAATAGTCACAGGCAGGTGTTGACATTTGATGATGAGTTGACGGGTCTTTTTTATATGTAATTTCAATTATGTGCAATAATTCTGTCTGTCTATCTGTCTGTCTGTCTGTCTGTCTGTCTGTCTGTCTGTCTGTCTGTCTGTCTGTCTGTCTGTCTGTCTGTCTGTCTGTCTGTCTGGCTGTCTGTCTGTCTATATATCCATCCATCCATCTATCCAACCATGTTTTCATACAGAAAGATGTTTTTCCTTTTTCTAAACGCGAAGAGAAATACTACTAATGTCTAATTGTAGGCAGATAACTAAATAATTAAAAAAATCAGTTAGGGACAATGTAGAGGTATTGTACATTAGACTTGTTTTTGTGCACAACACAGTAAGATGGCCAGCATAAGGTTGGCAAACACAATGATGCACACATTTCAACAAGCAGAAAAACAGCCAACACTAAGATGTGTTGTGTTACAAAGAACACATAGGATCCTGATGAGCAAGGGCACTTCTGAAATTGATTTTCGCTTCAAGAAGAAAAAATTAATAAAAACACAACAGCTCTGCCTGACTAAACATAGAGATGTCTGAAACCATAACCTATTTGCCATCATGAACACAACAAATAAATATATATAGTAGAAAAACATCCCTTAAATAACTATACGCTGTGAAGTTTGTTTGATGTCTCGGCTGTTGTTTGACACAGTTTTATAACATTATACATCAGTAGTGACAATCATTTGAAATATTCCGAGGTTCTTTCATCCTCAATTTATTTTGTTGTGACTGTTGTTTGTTTGTGTGTATAACAGCAGTGTTCCCTAAAAATAGGACTGTCTGACACCATCACCTTCTGACATTATATTTAAAAACAAATTAAAATAATAAAGTAACAAATGCCTTAAAGGTGAAGTAAGCGGTTTATTTATATTAATATAAGTGTTAAAACTCTCTTTATTCATACAGTAATCACTTACATGATGTGCGCCAATCTCTTAGTCAGCTGCTCTGCATGTAATAAGCAATTAAACTTTATGTAGTATCCCAAAATTTTAACCAATCACAAGAGAGAACGCTACAAACCGACACCCGTCCGCACCCGTCTCACTCATGGTCTCACTGCCGGTGCACACCAGAGCGACACATGGGTGAATGTTTATGCGCCTACAATGGCGGAGCAGGTAAAAATCCTTCCCAATGTCTGTTTTGATGGTTTTTATCATGTTTTATCACACTTATGGATCTGAGATGATGCTAGATAACTCACTGCTTGAAGACCGCAGTGCATTAATGTGGTGACGTAGGGACGAGCGAGGGGACTGCTAACTGCTAACACTGTCAATGTGTCTCGAGTGTTTTAAAAGGCGCCTAGAAATAAAATGAATCATTTGCATTATTATTAATAATTTGTAATATTCTCAACTTAGGTATTTTATTCTTTGAAGGTGCAATATGCAACGCTGAGTGTGTTACAGTAAGATAATTGAACATTTTCTAAGGGTATATTCTCATAACGGAATAAACAAACTTTACCCACAGCAAAATGTGATCCCAGGAACACTGTTTGCTGTTAGAAAAGCTTCCTGAAAAGTTACTGTTTCACTGTTGATGTTTACAGCAGCAGAAATATTTAGTTATGATTGATGATGATGATTGAATTATTCAATACTAAGAATTGCATGTAAAGAAAATATATTTTGTAAACTAACTGCAGGCTCTGCAAATGTAAACAACCCCCCACTCATCTGAAATTGCATAGTGCACCTTTAATGATTTGAAATATTCCCAACCTATTTCATCCCCCATTAATATAGTTTCTACTGTTTATTTGTTTGTTTTTAGAGGAGTATTCTTCTCCGAGATGAGAGAGATCCACATGCAAATACACTGACACCACCGGCGCACAAGCTATTAAAGATGAAAAGAAAATGAGACAAAAGGAAATAAATTCAGTCGATTCTTGTGGGACGTTTTTTGACAGCCATCTTGCCTGATTTGAAAGCGTCTCAGATTGCATGGGGCTTGGTGTGTGTCGTGAGCCCCTTACCTCTGGGAGTGTGGTGTGGTGTGTGTGTGTGGGTGTGTGTGTGTGTGTGTGTGTGTGTGTGTGTGTGTGTGTGTGTGTGTGTGTGTGTGTGTGTGTGTGTGTGTGTGTGTGTGTGTGTGTGGTGTGTGTGTGTGTGTGTGTGTGTGTGTGTGTGTGTGTGTGTGTGTGTGTGTGTGTGTGTGTGTGTGTGTGTGGTGTGTGTGTCCTCCAGATGGATTACAGTAATCACAATATATGAATATGAGATGCCTTTTGGAGCCAGGTGTATCACGGTGTCAACAAGCGGTGAAAAATGTAGATGCAAACACTCCCTTTCTACCCTGTCCGTTTGGAACATGTACAGAAGCTACGGTGGCCTTCAAGGACAAGAATCTAGTTACTAAAGATGGCATCATCCACCACTGCCTCAAGCCTTTCCACAATGTCAAGTGATGAGGTGAAGATGTATTTAGTTATTTATTCTATAGTATGTCTTCTTCTTGGTCTTCCAACAGGTGCATTTTTTCCCAAGGACAATATGCAGGAAAAACAAAAGATGATGCAAGAAAGAGAATAGACCAGATTGATATCCGCTCCACAGGAGAATACAATATTTTGTCTACTTACAGAATGTTGCACCTTTCAGAACCTAAGTTACAAAGTGCTTAAAGGTGGAGTCAACGATTGTGTATGTGAACAAAGGGGTCCCACTCTAACCAGCAACATGCCCGTTTACAGAGCCTAGGCTGGGGTTTAACGCCAGATTTTATTTTCAGCGCACAAACAGTACGGACAGGTAGCGTATCGTGAGGAGATATTCACTGATTTAAACCAAAAGTGATTTTGACAACAAGGTTTCTCCAGAATCTCTGACTCCACCTTTAACAAAAGTTCAACACACACAATAAAACAATGCAAGTGAGGGCACTTGTGGTGTAGGGGTTCGATCACCCCTCACAATGAAGATGCAGTCCTCTTCACAGCAGACCCGGGTTAGAATCCAGCCCGGGTCGTTCTCTGCATGTCATTCCCCTCTCTACCCCATTTCATCTCTGCCTCTCCAAACTGTCCAATACAATTTAAAAAAAAATATATATATATATAGAAACAACAAGTAATGAAAATATATTAAAAAAAAATAAAAATAAAAAAGCAAAATTTCCTCCTGATTTTTTTTTTAATAGAAACAACAGGTAATGCTATAGTCACTTACTTCCCGTCGAAGGGGTTGGGTCCGGGGATGACGTGTGTGCTGTCGCGTCCCACCAGGAAGCCCACGCGGTCGTAGAAGGTCCTGAGGTTGGTGTGAGGGGCCGAGGGCTGGGTCTCCTGGATGATGTCCAGAGGGTCAGGGGAACCCACACACAGAGCTGTGCTGTGACAGGACGTCTGCAGGCAGCAGTCTGGGTCCATACAGTCCACCAGACCGTCTGATGAAGGGGGGGGGAGGGGGGTAGAACACACACACACAAGGGGCAGGCAGGTACACACAGAGGCAAGCACACACAGACGCACGCATACACACACACACACACACAAATACACACAAATACACACATAAAGACAGACAGACACACAAACACACTGATTAGACAACAGCCTGGACACACACCTGGCAATAGACAGTCAGCATTTACATTTTAGTCACCTGATGCATTATTAATTAATATAAAGAAAATAAGTCATTCAAAAAATATTTCATATATATATTCATTTCAATATTCATTTTCTAAATGTTTAGGGAGAAGTTCTCTGGTCCTGGCCCCTCTTATTTTCCAAACAGTATTCATTCATAAATGATTGAAGTTGAATTTGCATCCATCAGAGTCCATGATGTTAAACTCAGTCAATGCTTATGTAAAACAAGAACAAAACAATGGGAACAGATGAACCAAAACCATCAAACAGTCCACACACACTACATGACCAAATCACTGGTCCAGCTCAGAATTCAGTATTTAGTTTATTTAAGTTTTTTTAAGTTTGGATAACATTTTACATTTTTTCAGCTCATCATAACACTTATTCCACAGTCCAACACCCTTTGTAGTAATACAGTAATGTTTCATAAAACAATAAATAAATAAAGATTGGAGCTAGCTAAGCATTGTCCATCTGAAAACCTCTAGCATTGCTCTTGGTTCTCTTACTGTAATACAAGACAGAAAATGCTGCTGTGCACTGCACTTTACTTTGCTGAAGTGGGTCATTGGACTTCCTAAACCTCTTGCTATCAGGGCGGCATTGTGTGTGTGTGTGTGTGTGTGTGTGTGTGGTGTGTGTGTGTGTGTGTGTGTGTGTGTGTGTGTGTGTGTGCGTGTGTGTGTGGTGTGTGTGGTGTGTGTGTGGTGGGGTGTGTGTGTGTGTGTGTGTGTGTGTGTGTGTAGGTGTGTGTGTGTGTGTGGCCAGATGGGTGATAAAAATAACCGTGCTGTCAGGACTCAGTCAGATTCCCAGCAGTGCCACATCTTTGCCAGTGAAAACCCCCTCGGTCTCTTCATAGTGATGGGGAGACAAACAGCTAGCACGCGCACACACACACACACACACACACACACACACACACACACACACACACACACACACACACACACACACACACACACACACACACACACACACACACACACATATATATATATATTTCACAAGCCCAGAATGAGGTCTGGAAGAAAGAAAGTCACGTCTTGCACTTGGCCTCAGGAGTGTGGCTGTGTGTGTCTGTGTGTGTGTGTGTGGCTGTGTGTGTGTGTGTGTTGTGTGTGTGTGTGTGTGTGTGTGTGTGTGTGTGTGTGTGTGTGTGTTGTGTGTGTGTGTGTGTGTGTGTGTGTGTGTGTGTGTGTGTGTGTGTGTGTGTGTGTGTGTGTGTGTGTGTGTGTGTGTGTGTGTGTGTGTGTGTGTGTGTTGGCTTGGGGCTAGTTAGAGGGCAGATCAGGGACTTCCTTGGTGGGCTAGCAGCAGCACATGCTCCAGACCGCGGGCTAAAGCTACTCCGCCATTTAATGAAACCCTGTTTGTCCAACTAACTGACTTAAAGCCATTCCTCATCCACACCTGTATAACACTACCTGTGAACTTGGGAAAGCATAAGGCAGGTTAGGGGTGACATGTTTTATTTTTTTTCCTTTAACTATGTTTATAGAGGTAAGTCATTAGGATGTGACAATACAAGACGATTAGAATATATCAAAAGGTCCGCCATCACAGAGATCGTTTGCTTTCTGCATCAGTGTACATTCTATTTGTCACAGTTCTATGCTCATATAGGCAACAATGTTCTTTTACTGAACCAAATCACACTATGTATGTGCTGCTCCGTTCCCTATGTATATTTTTGATATGATATTCTTGCCATATCGCCCAGCCCTACGGGAGCTTGAGGACGTTCTCAATAACGACAATCATAATCAAAATCCAATGAATGAAAGCAAAAGACAAGTGCGTTCTCAAATCAGTGGTCAATTCCAGAGTCAAATCATGACTGTAGAAGCTAAGCCAGTATCAGTATGCCATTGTTGTATTAAGCTGTGTGTGTGTGTGTGTGTGTGTGTGTGTGTGTGTGTGTGTGTGTGTGTGTGCGTCTGTGTGTGTGCATGTTTGTGTGTGTGTGCGTTGTGTGTGTGTGTGTGTGCTTCTGTGTGTGTGTGCGCGTATGTGTGCGTCTGTGTGTGTATGTGTGTGTGTGTACATGTTTGTGTGTGCGTGTGTGTGTGCTCTTCTGTGTGTGTGTGTGTGTGTGCGAGTGTGTGCGTGTGTGTGCGTGCCTGCGAGCATGTGTGTGTGTGTGTGTGTGTAGTTTTTACCTCCATCGTTGTCCTTGACATCGCTGCAGGCCGTTTCCATGGAGGTGTCACAGCCGTTGCCGCGCCAGCCCAGTTGGCACACGCAGTACCAGCCGTTATTACCCAGAGTGCACCTGCCATTCCCATTGCACAGGCCGGGGCAGCCCTCTGTGTGTCCAAAAGATACAAGGGTAGAATATCAAGTCAAGCAGGTTTCAATGTCGTATAGTTAAGATGAGACAATGCAGGCAAAATAGTATTTTTTTTTGTTCAAGCACTGGTCAATTTTGACATGTTGGGCTATTTTGCTTCCATAACATCTGTCTTCTTTCATACTAGTGTAAACGAAGGGTACGAAATGTATATTGAGGTGTTTATTTGACTAAACCTTGTCTGTTTGCGTCTGTATATGTTTCCTATTCAACCATCTTTAACGGCCATTGTCTCAACATTAGTTTTCTTTCAATACTTCTAAAGCACTTACATCAACTAAACTTTCCATAATCATTCTCAGCACACATACACAGGCGTGCACACACACACACACACACACACACACACACACACACACACACACACACACACACACACACACAGCAGCAGCGAAGGTTATCACTTAAGGATTTGTTCATATGTTGTTAATTGTCTAAACACATTTTTGATTAATATAGAAAAATCCAAATGTATGTAATGTGTGTAATCAACTGGCAAAGTTTCATGATGATATCTATAAGTAAAAACATAATCACCCCATTCACCTGCAGTGTGTTGCCTGACTGTACATACTCTACATTGTTTCTGCACCAACACCAACAACAAAACCATGACAACAATGCGTGCTTCTTGATGGCAAACAACCCTTACTATTGTTTCTGTGGTATAGCCATAATAGCCGGAAGTAATTTTAATCTTTCGATGGCCTACAGTGGCTGTAACGACTCTCCGCTGAAGTTGATTCATTTGATACACCGTTTGTGAAGCTTCTAATATCCCTTTGCAGTAAAAATCAGATAAGTGGGATCTTCTTGAATCAATATTCACTCATTACTACAGTGGATTGGCCCTCTGTATCCATGCCAACACTGCCCGGTAATGAGAGCCCTGGTGTGTGTGTGTGTGTGTGTGTGTGTGTGTGTGTGTGTGTGTGTGTGTGTGTGTGTGTGTGTGTGTGTGTGTGTATGCTGAAATTCCTGCACATAATTGGATCGGTTTTTCAGCGTTTTTTCGAATGCGACCATCATTAAGTTCATAACATTACCGGTGCTACAGTATTCAAAGCAAGACTAAGCCCCAACAACACTGCATTGGTTATTGAAAAAAAAAAGCCAATGTGCTCTTGTTTTGATGATACATTCTCCCCATGCAATCATTATTACCCTGCACCGATACATGCTGTGTTTTCATTGGTCAATCACGGCATTCTACGGGCAATTATTTCTCGATAACGCTAACTGACCGCTGTTAAGATTAATTCACCGTTGCTATGGACCTATTATTTTTTTTATGCATCACTTACTGTCATGTCAATCCGTCTACAAAAAGTTACACACTATTCCTTTAGAAAAGCAATGGAATACTTTTTCAACATGACTTTGAACATGACAGTGTATCCGGGAATCTAACCCTAGGGTGACTTAAAGCAGACTAAAAAAGTGTAAAATGTAAGAAAAAATATATAAATAAATATACTGTATTCCTTCCTCTCTCTCTCTCTCTCTCTCTCTCTCTCTCTCTCTCTCTCTCTCTCTCTCTCTAGATAGGTATAAACAAGGGCATGGATCACTGGATTATCTCAACTGTTTTTGGCATTTTATCAGGGACTTTATGATTCATATCCACTCACGGAGGTAGCGGGTAGCGGGTGAAACCTCAAAGATATCAAACACACAAAGTCACCGTTAGTGTTGTAAGCACAAGCTGCCTTCATAGACAGAATGTTAAAGCTGACCCATTTTTATCAGGTAAAAAGACTAAGGGGGGATAGCTGCCTCAATGATCTTATACCACACACACACACACACACACACACACACACACACACACACACACACACACACACACACACACACACACACACACACACACACACACACACACACACACACACACACACACACACACACACACACACACACACACACACACACACACACACACACACACACACACACACACACACACACACACACACACACACACACACACACACACACAGGCAGACCGACCTTACTAACAGGGGACTATCGCTGGTTCCAGCCAAGTGTGGCAACCTATTTCTGGTCATTTAAAAAATAAAAAAACACAACAGAATATTTAGTTTTAATGTCTTCTGTCATAATATTACTTTAAATGTGTTTTTACATTTTTTTTGAAGAATTTGCTAACAGTGGACTTGAATCATTGGGTGACATCTAAGAGTGGACTCCATTCACTGCATCAATGGAGCTGTCTGTGTCTATTGTTTCACTCAATGAGTGTTTGCTTGCTGCAGTTACCTCCCTTTGTTTCTTTTTAAGATAGATTATATACCTTTAACTTTAACACAAACTAAACATATGTTACAAATACTATGAATATAATCATGGCCACATGTTGCAAATAAATATCAAATAAGAAGTAACTTGTTGGATGCACTAATATCAGGGACATAGCAACAACATTTTCCTTATCTAAGCCTTATCTTTATTTAAAGGAATGTGTTCACAACGTTACATTCTAAAGATTTATTAAACCACTAAAGTTTATTTTGCGTTTATAATTTGCTACTCCAGCATTATCCATAATTGCATATTACTTTTTCTTCTGTCAGTCTTCACAATACGAGAGGGGACTTTCAAGTAAACTCTTAATTTTCTATTATAAAACATATTTAGTGGTGCTGACTGGATGAACAGTGTGCTGAAACATTTCTTGACTGGTCTGCTGACAGCAAGTAGCAAGTAAAAAAGTTGATTTGCCGATTACATGCAGAGTGGGTGACTGAGAGATTGGAGTTATGAAACTAGCACACTATATAAGTGATCATTGTATAAAAATAGATATGTATAATTAATACATATATTTTTTTAAAGGTTTTTTTACGATAGATAAACGACAGTGGGCACAAGCGGAGCGACATGTGCAACACTCTAACTACAGTCACCTGAGCTGAACAGTTCACAACACCTGCAAAACCCATTCCAAGCAACACACTATTCACACACATCTCAAAACACAAACACACACTGTCAATCAGAACACACAGAGTAAAAACACCAGCATCAAACACCAATAAACAAATTACAAATGTTTACTCATTACAGTTTGAATAATGTGAGTGACTTGAATGAACTTGAATTTCTAGTGAAATCTTAATTGTCTATTATAAAAAGTATTTAGCGGTGCTGACTAGATGAACAGAGGGCTGACACATTGGATGACTGGTCTGCTGAGAGCAAGTATCTGTTGCTGTTTGCTGTGATTTTTAACAATATGTAATGCACATTATGGAATAAATCAAACACTGCTATTACTTTTAAAATGGTAAAAATATGCATTTTAATTATGCAAACTGGATCATTCTTAAGGGACATATAATATAAATGTAGTCTTAAATGTCTGTTTGTTATACATATTGACCCTACAGTCCTAAATTGTATGGAATGACAGGAGTCCCCATTTAGTTGGCACTAATTGACACAAGTTCCCTCTTGGTTAGCATGGAATGATATTCACACTCCATCATGGATGAACAAGACTTTGGCAGATCATTAATACATATGAAAATAATCTCAACTGAATTTGAGAATAGTTATAACACAACATATACTTTGAACATGATTTGTAGAGATTAACATGTTTTAATATATATTTGGTCTGCTGACAGCAAGTATCTGTTGCTGGTTGCTGTGATTTTTAACAATATGTAATGCACATTATGGAATAAATCAAACACTGCTATTACTTTTAAAATGGTAAAAATATGCATTTTAATTATGCAAACTGGATCATTCTTAAGGGACATATAATATAAATGTAGTCTTAAATGTCTGTTTGTTATACATATTGACCCTACAGTCCTAAATTGTATGGAATGACAGGAGTCCCCATTTAGTTGGCACTAATTGACACAAGTTCCCTCTTGGTTAGCATGGAATGATATTCACACTCCATCATGGATGAACAAGACTTTGGCAGATCATTAATACATATGAAAATAATCTCAACTGAATTTGAGAATAGTTATAACACAACATATACTTTGAACATGATTTGTAGAGATCAACACGTTTTAATATATATTTGGTCTGCTGACAGCAAGTATCTGTTGCTGGTTGCTGTGATTTTTAACAATATGTAATGCACATTATGGAATAAATCAAACACTGCTATTACTTTTAAAATGGTAAAAATATGCATTTTAATTATGCAAACTGGATCATTCTTAAGGGGAATATAATATAAATGTAGTCTTAAATGTCTGTTTGTTATACATATTGACCCTACAGTCCTAAATTGTATGGAATGACAGGAGTCCCCATTTAGTTGGCACTAATTGACACAAGTTCCCTCTTGGTTAGGATGGAATGATATTCACACTCCATCATGTATGAACAAGACTTTGGCAGATCATTAATACCTATGAAAATAATCTCAACTGAATTTGAGAATAGTTATAACACAACATATAATTTGAACATGATTTGTAGAGATTAACATGTTTTAATATATATTTGGTCTGCTGACAGCAAGTATCTGTTGCTGGGTGCTGTGATTTTTAACAATATGTAATGCACATTATGGAATAAATCAAACACTGCTATTACTTTTAAAATGGTAAAAATATGCATTTTAATTATGCAAACTGGATCATTCTTAAGGGAAATATAATATAAATGTAGTCTTAAGGGTGTATTCACTAGTTCACTTGCTTTGGTCCAGACCAAATAGAGTTTAGATTTCTTTTGTTTGGTGTGGTCCACTTTCATATTGCCCCTTTTGCAAGTGAACCAGCATTACGAAGCAAAACCACACGTGATCTGTTGTCATTCATTCATTGGACAGACATTCTGGGGTGGAGAGAAGCAGGAAGAACGAAGTAAAAACTGCGAAATATATCATTGATATAATATGGGGTTAAAAATACCTACATCTAGCCTATAAATAAAGAAGAAAAACATCAAATTATTGTTGTTTCATATGGTTATAATATGAAGCCCTATGAAAATTCCACGTTATGTGGCTTGTAGTCTACGATGTGAAACATAATTTTTACTGTATTTTTGCTGCTGGACGTGCGGCTCGCGAGAAGAATAGGCTCATGCCGACACTCAGCTGATTAAGCTGTGTATCAGCTGGCTGTCAGTTCGGCGCAGTTCAGCTCCAAACTGACACAGGGATAGTATTGACAGTCCCGTACATGGGAAGCAAAATAAAAACACACTTCTTGCGCAGCGTGAACCTGTTGTCACTGTGCGGGAGACGCTCCCCTCTCCTGCATCTGATCGCACACACATTCAGCATTTTTACGCGTCCTCTCGATCAAATGTAATATAGCCTATTGTTCTGGGCTCCCGGTCAAACCACAACTTATCGTCCTAACAATGGCGACAACAACACTTTCTCATAATGTGAAGCTGAAGGCAATTTATTACAAAAGAAAAGAAAGAAAAGGCGCAGTGCCTCCTGCATTTGGGTCGGATCGAGTCCGGACAAATTCACACCACAAACGAACTGTAGCAGAGTGCGTTTGGAAACGCACCGAGACTACCTCTTCAGCTGGGTCTCGGACCGTTTGTTTGGTCCGCCCCTGAGTGCGATTGCTGTATTCACACCTGCCGGAAAGATGCGCACCGAAGGCAGAAGTGCATCTGAGTTCGTTTCAACCGAACTAAACACGGCATGTGTGAATACACCCTTAATGTCTGTTTGTTATACATATTGACCCTACAGTCCTAAATTGTATGGAATGACAGGAGTCCCCATTTAGTTGGCACTAATTGACACAAGTTCCCTCTTGGTTAGGATTCAATGATATTCACACTCCATCATGTATGAACAAGACTTTGGCAGATCATTAATACCTATGAAAATAATCTCAACTGAATTTGAGAATAGTTATAACACAACATATAATTTGAACATGATTTGTAGAGATTAACATGTTTTAATATATATTTGGTCTGCTGACAGCAAGTATCTGTTGCTGGTTGCTGTGATTTTTAACAATATGTAATAGACACTTTGGAATACATTAGAGGTGCAGTGTAGTTTTTTGTAGTGGCTATACTGTGATGAATTATGAAGCAATATTTATTACAGACTTGGCCAAGGAGAACCGGACTGCAACTCGGGTGACTTGCACTTCAATTCTGACAGACACTTCCTGAGAGCTGTGTATTAACCTTGTGCTATCTCTAACACCTCCCTGGCTCGGGCACCAAGCGTACCAATGTTTTGGTTCAGAGCTGAACACAGTGAACCATAACATTCTGGAGTCTAAGGAGATGAGACTTTATCTATACAACTGACCTAAGTGTCTCCTACCAGTGTCACCAGGCTGACCTAGTGTCTGAGATATAGACAAACACACAAGACAGGCATAAATGTACTATACATCTCTACCATTAATATTAACCATACTAAAGACTGAAAATTCCCTCACAACATGTACTTTAAGTTCACTGTATGGAGGTAGTTTAGGGCAGAAAACCAGTCTGCATAGTGAACACCACATTATCCCAGACAACAACAATAGAGACAAACAAACAAAAGAGAGTTTATTGCCCTTTGATTTCTATCCTACTGGCACACATTTTTTTGAATTGTTTTTGTTACTTTCCTATATACTTTATTTTCAAGTTCTGTGCTTTTAGCTGGAATTCAATACAGTTTACGTCTAACGTTTAGAATTGTCCAGTTCCCAACGTCTTTGTTAGCAAAGAATGGCAATCAATTTGACAGTGTACTAGTGTATTCAATCTATATATATTTAGTTTATTTAAAAAGCACAAAGACAGCTCCACACTTCTACTGTTTTAAATGACTAACCCTATCAATAGGGATCCAAACTTCAAATGTATTCTAATGTCTCTTATGTATAGTAGCCCAGTGGCAAACTGTCAAAAAATGTACTGACCCATTACAAGTATAAAATTGTTCAAAAAAGCTTACCATGAATGCAATTTAGTCACATTGATTACTACCACCTGCACACTATCATTATAAGAAATGTGCATGACAACATGAATGATTATTTAATCAGTCAGGCTACTTTAGAGATGCATTTCACACCATCAATTCCACATGTCTCTGAACTTTCAAAAGCCTTTTAAAAAAGTTGTTTTTCCCACAACACCAGTCTGAACAGAGTAGCACAAAGTATGTAAAATCCTTTGCTGTAGTTCAAATTAGTTTGTTTTCATGATCAGAGCAATTTATTAGAATCCATGTCAATAAACTAGCTAGTTTGGCAGTATGGAGCAGCAAATAAGGAGAGAGTGGAATGCTGTCAGAAAATGACTGAATTGAATTTTTTTTTTCACGATCATTCTAGCAGTGCGTAACGTAACATTATATTATAAAAAGTGATTAATCATTGAACTCAGCAGATTTAAACACTACACCATTTAGCCAAATTTATTTGCACTATAACTGTAAATAGGCTTCTTTGCAATATGTGCAATAGGCCGGTTGCCCCACACTTAAGAATGTCATTTACTGTAAGTATGTCACTGTTCCCAAATGATAAGCCTATTTGGAAAGTCACTTAAGTTTTGGGCCACATCCAAATGAAGGCAATTTTGATTTATGCTTAAATGAAGGCAATTTTGATGTAGGCTTATAGCCTCTTATTTGCATTTTACAAATACCAATGAATGAAATAGCCTGGATACAAAACCTGTAGTCTGTGTTTTTCGGCATGATTGTTTAATCATGGTAGAACTTGCGGTGTACTGACAATAAACCAGCTAGTTTGACATTATGGAGCTAAGAGGGAACACTGGCAGCCGACGTTTCTGCATTTGTAATGCCAATACTTTGCATCACAATGCGAGCAATACCTAGCCACCTTTGTCTGGTCCTGAGAACCAATCACTGTCCAGATTGCTTGTGAGGGTGTGGATATATTCTGGGCATCTCACTACAGGTACACAGATGTAATGACTTTTTTGGAAGGGCTTGACCACTGCAATTCTTAGGAGGACCCACCTGGAGATTTATGACTGAACTTTTGAAACTTTTTTCGTTCAATGCTGAGGCTGAAGTTATAGGTAAGTTACAAACTACAAATTCACCATGTATGACTAAAATAATTATTTTAACTATTATTTTAACTTAGTTTTTTTTATTTCTCTTTCTGGAAGGTTTTAACTGGTTAATTCTGATACTTAGTTTTTATTTAATTATTTTAAGGTTCATTTCAACTTTCATTCTTTTACTTTTTTTTCTTTGAAAGGTTTAAGTCAAATGTATTATATTATTTTACACTTTCTCTTTTCTTTTTTCTGAAAAGTTATATGCATTTCTTAAATAGTTTTTTATTTTCCCTTTAGGCAAGGTTAATTGTAATTATTTGTGCAGTTTTTATTTCTATTTCTATTTGCCAGGTTTAATTAAAATGTTATTTGTTTAAACTTAGTTTGTATTCATGTTGTTGCAAAGTTTAATTTAATTATATCAAGCTATTTATCTAAAACATTCTATCACTCTCACAAAGTTTCCCCAGTTGTGCTTTAACTTACATCTGGATTCTAACATCTTTCAGAGAAAAATGAGACCCATAAGAGTTTGTCCTGAAAAGGAAGCCTTGTACTTCATTGCATCTGGAAAAGATAAAGACACTTTTCAGAAGACTTTCATCAACAAGGAGAAAGGTATGTTACTTGATTAGAATGTAAGATTCTCTGTTCAAATCTGTATGAAGGTACAAGCGTTCATACAACTTTCTACAATCCAGTTGCTTTGCTTATAATAAATAAGTATTTGAACAGTCTGGCATAGCATTATATGTATAACTATTGTGAAATAAGTAGAAAAAAATAAATAAAATAAAAAGTAGTAGTTTAACCTTTTGGTGACTTTTCAACCTTTTTGTATTTGTAAAAACACCTCATTGCTTTCATGTGTTCTATTTAGCTGTGGGCTAAACTAGGTTAGCTGTTTCTCACTGCTTCAAATCTCCATGTTAAACTCAGATTACTGGCATGATGTCCCCAATTTAATTTGTGAGTAGATATCTGAAAAGCAAACTTGATTGTCTTCTATTTTAAAAGATGAATGCTCACTGCCATTATACATAGTTATTTGCAATTATATAGATTGTACAATACAGTATTGTTTTCTAATCAAGGATTTTTTTGATGACAGCTATCAAACTTGTATCATACTTAAATAATACAATTTACAAATATATAATTAATTAATCTCTATTTATAATCTTTTATCAGGTTATGGAGTTATTGCCACTCAAGACATTGAGCCTGGAGAATTCTTGCTTGAGTATGTTGGAAGACACATCACTGGCTTGGAAGGAGAGACTGTTCAAAGAGTACTCAGATGCCCATGCAGCATTTCTGTATTTCTACCCCTTTGCCGGAAAGACTTTCTGGTAAGAAATGAAATGATCAGTTCTTACTATAGATAATTCAACTATTTTACTATTATATTAATAATCTTCAACCAATGTATTTCATTATTCAGTGTCGATGGGACTGGGGAAACAGCAAGATTGGGGAGATTCCTCAATGACAACCACATCAAGCCAAATAGCAAAATTAGAATAGTAAGTAATACACTTGAAACATTATTTTATTGTTTTAAATATTCTGTGTATAAGTTTACTACTACACATCACATTATTTTACATTAACATTATATGACTCAAAGGAGGAACTGCTCCAGATGTGCTTGTGATTCACTGTGGGGGCAATGACCTTGGAAGTGTGAAAAGTGTGACGCTTCTTCGAGCAATGAAAAGGGACCTGCATGGCCTCCACAAACAGTTTCCGCAGATGAAGATCATGCTTTCTTCCATTAACCATAGGCGACAATAGAGGCATGCCCTAACAGCAACGATGGACAAAGTGCGGAAATTCATCAACAATGTGTACTGTTCAACATCCAAACATAGTGTTTGACAAACCTGAGCTATTTTTAAGAGACAATGTTCATTTAAGCCAAAAAGGAAGTGAAATATTTTTCAACGATATTGCTCAGGGTCTTAAAGACTATTTCATGTCAGGTTGATGCTGGATTTAAATCTCACACCAAGACCACTATGATATATATTCCAGTTGAAACATCTTAATCTCAAGCTACTGTACCATAAATGTATTATGAAAAACATTTTTGAAAAGATATCTTGTATTATAGATTGTATGACAATACTGTGAAAACATTAAACATGGGTCTAAAACTGATATTCAGTATTTGTTTTGTTTTTGAGCAGACATACACATTAATCTGTGCATTTTGTATTTGGTAAATGTTTTTTTTTCAATATTTTCACTGATCCTTAAATGTAAAGTTATTAGGGACAGTTGATCTGAATTTTCCTTCTCGCCAAATAGCATGGCCTGAGTTTCAAAACCCCACAATGTATCACTGTTTTATCAATCCGCAATCACTTTTTCCTGTGCAAGTTGCACACCTTTAATGGGTTTTCATTTCAAGACTTAAAAATGTCCTCTACATTGTATAATTGAAATGACCAGCATCAACGTGCTCGTCACATCCTAAATTGAGGGTAAAATTCTGTGACAGCCTGTGACATTAGTACATAAGATATACATATATAATTCCCTGCCTTCAATACTATCATCATGGACAGTGACATATTTGTTCTCCATTTTCAGTTAATGTTCTCAGTTTTCTGTCAAAACTAAAACGCTTGGGAGCGTGAGCTTGGGGTACATTTGACAGATCAATGATGTGATAAGGCTGTGCAAATAAGGTCAATTCCATATTTGTACATGCTTTCCTTGTTAGGATCCATCAATTCATTATGTTGTTAAATACATTGTTTCCTAAATGGCTGGATATTTTAGGGAGCTACTGTAGGCTTAAAATAAAGTCACTAAATGAACCAGAAATCCAAGTAAGTTTAGCTTAAACATGTTGGCGCATACAACTGTTACAATACCATGTTTAATGAATCTACTATATTTATGTTAGCAAGGAGATGTATGCAGCCTCTGGGAGAGACACAGCAATGCAGTTTCATAACAGTTCAACTCACAGAGTTGCTGTAGAAAAGGTGTGAAGTGCCTACTTTGAATAGAGACAATGCAGGGCGGGGGAGGGGGTTGAAGGGCTGCTGCCAAGGGCATGGTTTGGCAGGTATGAATGTGGGGACAGGAGGGTGAGAGGTTTTTTATTGTCCCAGACTACATCAATTCTGGACTGACTTTTTATGATTTTGACAAAGGTTCTTGGAGACTAAATAAAGATCGAGCCCTTCATTGAAATATTTTTGACCCCATCAGAACAACACCACATTTACTCTTTGCAAACAGAAATACTAACTTTCACTTCCCCTCTGGCAAGACGTCATATTTTACTTATGTGGAAATCTCCTAAAACCCCAACTATTTCTATCCGGCTTAAGGACGTAATGTTTATCCTTAAATTAGAAATCATAAACCTAACAGTGAAAGGCTGTTCCAACAAATTCTCTTTAATACAATACATCTTTAAATTCTGTCTGTGGTCAGATTAAAGCTGCAGTGTGTAACTTTGTGTGTGTCAGAGAAGTGAAACATTTTCTAAGGTATATTCTCAGAACTGAATAAAACATGTTCTTCGCAGGAAAATGTTATCCCTGGAACAGTGTTTGAAGTTAGTAAGCTTCCTGAAAAGTTACTGTTTCATTTTGTTTTTTACAGCAGCAGGGCCCATAGTTTGGTTTACAAACATACTCTAGTCTCAATGTTTGGTTACAGGTTCCTCTAAATATAGTTTAGTTTTGATTTAGGATGATATAATCATTCAAAACTAAGAATCGCATGTAGAGAAAATGTGTTTAGTAAACTTACTCTGTGAATATAAACAAATCCCTCTCCACTGAAACTGCATAGTGAGGGGGGGCACTTGTAATTTGTTGTTTTCATTTCTAGTTGATTATATTGAAGGTAAGGTTCTACAGAACAGTGTTGGTTCCAGTGTCAAGAAACCAGACCAAAAATGTTTTTTGTGTGTGAGAATGACGACTTCATGATTTTGAGTGTGGCCAGTTGGATCTGTGATCTATGCACATTTCATACAATGTATGTGTAATACCATGTGCAAATTGTTTTAAGCAATGCAACTTTATTGCTTAGAAATAGCTTTTTAGGAAGAGTTTTTAATGACTAGCATCAATGTGCTCCACACATCCTAACATTTCAGTTTAATTGTGGTGAGCACTTTCTCTGAGAAGTGAGGGCTGTCCCACTGTCAAATCAAAGTCCACTAAGGGCTCTTTTTGCACGCTTCATTAACACTTTCTGCAAGTCACCATATTTGCAGACTTTGGATAAGGAAATTACCTGCAGTAGCGCAGTGACCTTAAAAAGGAGGGAAACTCCTTCTTCAATGCATTTCCTCACACGTCTGGCATAATACCCCCCGCTCGGCTCTACAGTATGACTTCAAAAGGTTTCTCTTTAATTAAGATACTGTTTGCAGTTTATAATGTGACTAGGCATGGCATGTAGGCGTAGGTGGTTAAGGCACCTATACTTGTTTTTATTTAAGTGGTACATATTATAGCCTGCCCTGTCCAGATACATTCCATAATACCTTTTTCATTTACCTGAAATAATTTTATAGGCCTGGAATAGTATGTGAAATCATCATGATCTTGAAAGGAATCCAGTTGTGATCTTGCAAATATGAGATCCCCTGTCGCTATAAAAACGTCTAGTCTGACCAAAATATCATATCAGAAACTTGTGACAGGTGTCTTTAGATTTAGAATGGATTACTTGACGATTAAGTGCAATCCACTCGCTAAGGCAATATCCTGCAACACGTTCACATCAGGCAGTCAATCTCTAAAGAGCCTAAGCAGGGAAGAATAGCCTGCAGTTAATGTAAAAAGATAAATTCACAAGCCAACAATAAAGTTTGTGATTTTTTTTGTATATATTCTCCGGTAAGTACTTTTATTTATCTTTTTTTTTTAACTAGAATTCATTTAGGCTTTTTTTTTTAAATCGCATTTTGCTTTGGTAAAGTTAACACTCCATGCCAAACAAGCCCATTTATATGTAATAGAAATTGCATCTCAAAGGTAAAGGTGAAGTGCCATTTTAACATGTGGGACTTGAGGCTCAATGGATTTGGCCTGAGTGACTCAGAGCAGGCAAGGGGAGTTTCTATCTGCTTGTCATTTTGTGACAGTCTGTGTCACTCTCTGATCGTATGCAGTGTGGGGGATGGGTACCTGTGTCTGACGACGGTCGTTAGGCAGTCAACAACAACAGCTAACTTCAATAGCCAAGATTCACAGTGACTGTGATATATGTCATTCTCCTTCTGCTGTGTTGGAGAAGATACTTAAATACAAATTAAATTTAAAATAGGTTGAGTACAATCAACATTTTACTTTAGTTGGAAATCAAATCCTTTAATACAATCAACTCAGAAAAAGTCACTTAACAAGGTATTAAACTTTAAGAAATCTAAAATAATAGGTTGCATCCAATCCAAACGTAAATGTTGGCTTAACTACCTTTCTCTGTGATTGTGAAATAAACAAAATAAATATAGATTGAAGACACGAGTACACTGTCAAATTGATTGAAAACCTCTTCTTATAAAGATTAATAAGGGAATTTTGAAAATAAAGAAATAATCCAGTTTGGTTTATTCCTTTTAAATTCATCCACGATGGAGTGTGAAAGTCGCACCATCCCAACCAACAGTGGACTCCAGTCATTAGATACAGTGAAAGTGTGGACCTTTCTCTGACCCTGTTTCCACCTGGCATTAACATGTGGTTTTTGTGATCCGATCACATGAATACAGCTCTAACTACAGGTGAGAACACTCTCAAGACGCATTGAGATCGGATCACAAAAACCACATTCGGAGGTGGTTTGTGACCACTTGTGTCCACATTCATTTGGTAGTGGAAACACAAATGTGGTTTGTGTCCACATTAGGGACCTCCTACTCAACTGCCTGAGCGGAAATACGTAGAAAAAAAAGGTTTTAGTGTGCGCCCAGTTAAAAGTATTGCAAATGACAAGCTATCTGTCCTCTGTTTTCATTTCACCGAGTAAAACTGTGATAACACGGAAGTCGCTGATTTTTTTTCTGGCGCCATGCAAGCTGCAGTCATGTGGAGCGCTAACTTCCTGTTCTTATCTGCTTCAAAATAAAGGTCAACTCATGCTTGGCTAGTAACAGGCTTTTAATGTGAAGGTGTACAGGAAACGTTCTGTTTGCACAAGGAATAACTTAACTGTGAAAGCTATGGACTGGTTGCGGTGACAAGAGTTTAACAGAGGCAGACGTTAGAATAGCCAAACAGCGAGCACACATCTTTCACCAGCCAAAGTGGCGTAATAACTTACTCGCCTAAGAGTTTTTACTTTTCTACTTTACCTATACTATGATATTTCCCGCATTTGGCGAGTGTTAATGTAAGGGCCCTCTAAGCAGTATTGTGCATCGCTCCTCATTGTCTAAATGAGATAGACTAGCCTATCTCGTCAACCTAGACTGGTAATTATCTTCGCATGTATTGCATTTTTATAGCAAATGCGATTCAAACTGTGGCACTGTACAGCCCTGTATGTTTACTTGTTTGAACCCCACCGGTTAAAAACAGCAATGCAAACGGAAATGATGAACGTGTTGATTTAAATACAGCGCGGGTAAATGGAATCCGATCACAAGTAGACAGAGAAGTCACATTTGAAAATACAAGTGGGAACACACGGACTGAGAGCTGTCCACTTGTAACCAGATTCAAAAAGTCAGATGTTAATGCCAGGTGGAAACAGGGTCTCTGTGATTGTGAAATAAACAAAATAAATGTAGATTGAAGACACAAGAACACTGACAAATTGATTGAAAACCTCTTCTTATAAAGATTATTAAAGGGAATCTTGAGGGACTGAATTACTCTAAAGGTCTAGGCCTCTAAAATGTTCTGATTGTAAAATGATAGTCTGATGATCAATCTGTTTTTGCAATTAATTAAAATACAAATCACCCCAACCCCAGAATGTTGGATAATAAGCATGATGCAGCAGTTTAGGGCTGACATCATGCTAAAGCCGGGAACACACCGCATTGGCCGCCTGCGGCGGTTGGACGCGTGAACGCAGGAGGCTCGCCGCTTGATCATATTGGGCCATATATTCCTGACGCCGATGCCGAGATCAGACCTGTCACACTTACGGTGCAACAACAACAATAACATGGTCCAGCTGTGCCAAAAAATACAGATGTAGGTTCACTGTGTAACCAGCGGCAGTCTTGTCACAAATATCATTAAAACAGCCTGAACACGCACCCCGATCGCAAATACACACACATTAACAGCAAGTCAGCAACATACTAAACACATTAACAACAGCAGTGTGTGCTCAGCGGCACAAATAAAGGCAGACATCAGCCTACCTGAAAGTGAAAGTGTGCCGGCTGACGGAGGACAACACCGGTGCTTCGCTGTACTAGGCTATATGGAATTCCACACGGACACTGCCGTCAACTTTGGGTTCATATTATCCTCAGGAACAGCACACAGCTGGGTGAGTTTCACTATGCTAACCGGCGCTACCTTGGCTAAAGTACAACCAACAGCTAAACAGATGCAAAATAACACATATTTGCAGAATGTATTGGAAGCCCAATGTCCTCACTCCACACGCCCACCTCGTCTTGCAGACCACCGCCACCGGGCAATCTCAACGCTGATTGGCTGTGGAGGCGGGGCGCCCGGCGGCGCCGCAGAAAAAGATGAACATTTTCATCTTTTTCTGCAGCGCCGTGTTTGCCGCACAAGCCTTCGATTCACGCTCCTTCGATGACGCAATTTCTACGCGCCGCAAATGGCCGCGCTCCCGATTCACGCGCCTCTCATGAGGCGCGGCCACGTGCCGCGCAAAGGCCCGCCGCTAGATGCCGATTATTGGGTGGACGCGCAGCCACGCGCTAGTACATTGACTTTGTATGTAATCTCGCCGCGCGGCCAGTGCGGTATGTTCGCAGCTTAACTGTATAGACTCAAAGTGTAGCATACTAAAGCACTAAAACGTGTCAAATGTTTTAAAACTTGTCTATAATTGTTCAGACACAATAATCAAAAAACCTTCATCATGGAAATGTTACTTTAAAAGGCAAAACACTGTTTTTTTAGCTTAAATGTGCTTATATCTTATTCCTTGTGTCTCCCTTCTTTACAGGATGAGTCAAATGGATGGCTCTTCTTAAATATGTGGTCACATTTCCAATTTCTTCCACAGTTTTCTAGAAACAAGGGGTGGCACAACTTCCCCACCGGCACAACTCAGGCCACTCTCCCCTACAATTAAAACACCAATTTTATGTGAAATACTTTTATGTCATTAGATTAGCCTACATTGCTGATGCTTTTATCTAAAGCAGTTTCCCATAAATTAAATTTGACCATAAAGATAGAATCTCAGAACAGCAATAATCACGCAAGTAGTCTAGATAAGCTTCAAATAAATGAAACTACAAAAGTGCTACATCATTTAAGTGCTACATGTAGGTGTAACATGTAAGTGCATTTTTTCGTCTCTCCTTTTTGTGCCGTTAAATAGTCATGACATCTGTAGGCTATAAACTGTGAATCATTTACATTGTTTAGAGAGAGAGAGAGAGATAGAGAGAGATAGAAAGGGGGTGGGGGTGTTACTGCCTGATTATGTGGGGTTCAAAATAATAAATTATTACATCAAGGCTTATAAATAAATAAAAAACATCACATTATTGTTGTTGCATATGGGCTAAATATGTATGTCGATTTCAAGCTGTGTGGCTTTTAGCCTACGATATGAAACATTATTTTCACTGTATGATTTGGAGTGTAGTCTACTTGTAGGCTATACGACTGTTTGTGAATATTTTCATCCGGCCAAATTTGCATCATATCACATATCACTTCCACATTAGAGCAACGAGAATCTTTTTTGTAAAATGTAGCCTTGACGTAATAGGTCGCGGTGGACAGTCTCATATTTGGAGAATGTAGTACTGCAGGTAGGGTCAATTAGTATGACACACATAAGACATTTTAGACCACATTGACATTTTTATTTTCCCCTTAAGAATTATCCAGTTTGGCTTTTTCCTTTTAAATTCATCCACGATGGAGTGTGAAAGTCGCACCATACCAACCAACAGTGCACTCCAGTCATTAGATACAGTGGAAGTGTGGACCTTTCTCTGTGATTGTGAAATAAACAAAATACATATAGATTGAAGACACGAGTACACTGTCAAATTGATTGAAAACCTCTTCTTATAAAGATTAATAAAGGGAATTTTGAAAATAAAGAAATAATCCAGTTTGGTTTATTCCTTTTAAATTCATCCACGATGGAGTGTGAAAGTCGCACCATACCAACCAACAGTGCACTCCAGTCATTAGATACAGTGGAAGTGTGGACCTTTCTCTGTGATTGTGAAATAAACAAAATAAATATAGATTGAAGACACGAGTACACTGTCAAATTGATTGAAAACCTCTTCTTATAAAGATTAATAAAGGGAATTTTGAAAATAAAGAAATAATCCAGTTTGGTTTATTCCTTTTAAATTCATCCACGATGGAGTGTGAAAGTCGCACCATACCAACCAACAGTGCACTCCAGTCATTAGATACAGTGGAAGTGTGGACCTTTCTCTGTGATTGTGAAATAAACAAAATAAATGTAGATTGAAGACACAAGAACACTGACAAATTGATTGAAAACCTCTTCTTATAAAGATTATTAAAGGGAATCTTGAGGGACTGAATTACTCTAAAGGTCTAGGCCTCTAAAATGTTCTGATTGTAAAATGATAGTCTGATGATCAATCTGTTTTTGCAATTAATTAAAATACAAAGAATGTATCTTTCTCTTTTAATTTGTCACCCATAGTCTGACAGGAGAGAGTTGACAGAGAACCAAATTGGCAGCTGAACTGTCTTCACATACTGCAGGCTTTGGGTAGCTGTTCAGCCAGGTCTGAGATGGTCCAGAGACAATCTCCTTAACTCTTTGTTACATTTGGAGAATGTAGTACTGCAGGTAGGGTCAATTAGTATGACACACATAAGACATTTTAGACCACATTGACATTATTATTTTCCCCTTAAGAATTATCCAGTTTGGTTTATTCCTTTTAAATTCATCCACGATGGAGTGTGAAAGTCGCACCATACCAACCAACAGTGCACTCCAGTCATTAGATACAGTGGAAGTGTGGACCTTTCTCTGTGATTGTGAAATAAACAAAATAAATATAGATTGAAGACACGAGTACACTGTCAAATTTATTGAAAACCTCTTCTTATAAAGATTAATAAAGGGAATTTTGAAGATAAAGAAATAATCCAGTTTGGTTTATTCCTTTTAAATTCATCCACGATGGAGTGTGAAAGTCGCACCATCCCAACCAACAGTGGACTCCAGTCATTAGATACAGTAGAAGTGTGGACCTTTCTCTGTGATTGTGAAATAAACAAAATAAATATAGATTGAAGACACAAGAACACTGTCAAATTGATTGAAAACCTCTTCTTATAAAGATTAGTAGTAAAGGGAATTTTGAGGGATTGGACTATTCTAAAGTTCTTGACCTATAAAATGTTCTGATAATAAATAATAGTCTGTATTTTAATCCACTGCAAAAAACAAATTGATCATCAAAGAACATGCCTTTCTCTTTTAATCTGCCACACATGAGTAGTCTGACAGTGGAGAGTAGACAGAGAATCACATTGGCAAGAAAATAAAGGATCTTACTGCTGATCTTTTTTCCCATGTTTGTTTATATCTATCTTTTGTCCTTTTTAAAACTTTTATTAACACTCAACATATATATTTAGTTTCAAAAACAAAATACAAATCTATTTTCAAGAGACTGGTGTCTTCAGTAAGTAGCCTGTCAACAGCTCTTCACAGCCTGAAAGACTCCCTGGGGCTGAGACCATTCAGACAATAGAGGAGTGTTTAAACGACGTGTGTGAATGGGCCAGGCCAGGGCAAGCAGAGGCTGTCCCAGATATGAAATTAACACTCACACACTTCCAAGTCCACTGTTGGCAAAAGTTATGAAAATTTACCAGAAGGTATTATACATGTTTTTAAGATGATTTAAAGCATGTCCAAGAGGGGACTTGAAAAATGTCCCCTGTTAGTTTTGGAGTCCCCTGTTAGTGGATGTGTTACGATCTCAGGTTCCCTGTTGGATAGGTCGGCACACTCACACACACACACACACACACACACACACACACACACACACACACACAACAGAATGTGGGTGGGAGATGGGTGCTTTGACAGGTATTACAGGGAGACAGATCAGTTCAAAGAAGAAGCAGAATGTGGGAAGATAAAAGGTAGAAAAAGGCATCAAGATAAATGTGTGTTGCAGATCAAATGCTTAGCCGAGATAGTTAGATACAGTATGTGTTGTGATACAGAGAAGCCAAGGTATCATGACATTATAGAGGCATAATATAATATAGCAATGGCTGAATGAACAATCAATATTTATACAGAGCCTAATTTGGCACGTGTGGCAGGCTTGCTGACTTGACTGTGAATGCTGATTGAAAAAAAATTAAAATAAAAAAATTCAACTGCCAAATGATGTCCCCAATATTTCTGTGATTCCTTTCTGTTTCTTGGCTTTTCTTAATATAGACAATCACAATATAGTGTGCGATTGTTGGAAGAGTATTATTAAAATACAACAAGGATTTCAGCCAGGTTGACTGTCCTTTAAAGGTGCAGTGTGTAATACAGGTGTCAACTACCCCCTCACCCTTTGGGATAATTTACAGAAGCTACTGTGGCCTTTAAGGACAAGAAGATAGTTACTAAAGATGGCTTCATCCACCACTGCCTCAAGTCTTTTCCACAATATCAAGTGATGAGGTGAAGATGTATTTAGTTATTTAGTCTATAGTACTTCTTCTCCGTCTTCCAACAGGTGCATTTCCCCAGGACGCCCACTGTATATAAAAACGCGTAAGGCTGTAAAGTGTCTCTGTTCTGGTGCTACTGTTGAATCTATGTCAAAAAAGCTAAATAAAAAGGACCAACCAGCACGTAGACTATTTAATATTGTGCAACGTAATTTACAAAGCATTTACATTTGAAGAATAAATAAATAATCCTTTCTCAATTTCTTCTTATTTCCCAGAAGAAACGGACTCACTGTCTACGGCTAATGACATTGGAGATAATCTAGCCTCCTACAGACACATTTGGGCTTTGGCTGTCCGCTTATATTGAGCAAAACATGGATAAAACAACTGTTTACTTGGACCAGTGACAGAAGATTAGGAAGCTATGAATGTGTATTTGGAGGATAAATGAAAATCCATTGACTGTTGGCTTCAGTTCAACTTAATTGGCAGAGCCCTTTGTAGAGAGAGGAGCTACAAAGGCCCTGCTGTGCACTGCCCAACCCAGTGTTAAAATGCCTTCAAGTTCTTTTGCACCTACTTCCTGGAATAACCTCAATTTAATGTATTTCTACCTTATTTACCTTTATTTAATCACGTAGGTCAAATTAAAACTTCTTATTTACAAATATTTACTCAATTCATTTTAAACCGTTTTTTTAAGAGTTTAAAATTCAAACTCCATTGGAATGTTTTCTAATCATTTGAATGTATTTTCCCAATTGAACTTAAAGCTATAGTTCAATATTTTTAAATTTCAGCTTTATGCCTCACTCTCTGGTTCAAGAAAAAGGCGAAAGAAACTGTTCCTAACTGTGTGTGCATTACAAACAAAATAATATGTGATTGTGTTCATGTGCCAGGTGTTCCATTATGTTACCAAGGACACAGTGAGAAAGACATATAAAGAAAGATATGGGGGTTCTGTGCTTTAGTTATAAACGCGCAAAAGGCATAAAAAGGCAAAAGGGCGAGGTCTGCTAGCCCCCATTCTAAGTCCCCTACCCCCCTGTAACTGCTCAAGCAGAGCGTGAACCCTTTTAATTAGGCAGGATGCAGCTTCAGCACCTATCAGCTGCACACTCATCCATTATGCATCACACAGGTTATGAAGAACGCCCTACTCCCAAGTCAGTCCCAACACTTTGAGAGAAGAAAGCAAGGCCACACACACACACGCACACACACACGCATGCACACGCACACACACACACACACACAGACAGATAATCACACACACACACACACACACACACACACACACACACACACACACACACACACACACACACACACACACACACACACACACACACACATCAACATATAAAGACTTGACCTACCAGGTGCAAAAGTGCTAAGTGGAGATAACAGTGTGTGACAATATGGTACAAACAGAAAGTTGATTGAAATGGAGGAGTGGTGAGGATCTCTAGAATGACTTGTGTAGGGGGACAAGAAAAGGTGATTTTGTGTTTTGCATTATGTCAAAGACCGGACCACGTTTACATTGACAGAAATACTCTGATATTAACCCGGTTAAGATAATATACCCACTAAGATATCACCATGTAAACAGCAGCTAGTATTCACCTTCATCAGACTAAAGTCATATTCAGAGAAAGCTTTAATCGCATTAAAAGAGCTGAAGTATCCTGATCCTAGCAGCATTATTGACACCTGTTTATACACCTTGCTCGCATTTAATAGTCCTAGTCCTATTTTTTCGGCATTTGCCACAGTTTGCGACAAAATACCTGCTTTATGGCAGTGGAACTAGAGTGTGTAAACTTGCAATAAGGTTACTTAAAACATATGTCCATGACTTAAAATAAGTGGTGTCATGTTTCGCTAACAAAACAAATGCAAGACAAGGATAATGTCATAAAGAGTGTTCTTTTTCCTTGGATGGGACGGGAATTATTACCGGAAAAAAAACGCTTCTACAACTACTATTTAACGTAGCTGGTGTATTCAGAATGTGCTGATTAACATGTAAACTGGAATATCCCCTGAGATAGTGTGCATGTAAACAACTTATTAGGAATATTGTCTTAACAGGAGTATTTACTTAATCAGAATATGCTGGTCATGTAAACGTTTCAATGTATAAGGGAAAAAAGCATGGTGGTGTGTGTGTGTGTGTGTGTGTGTTGTGTTGTGTGTGTGGTGTTTGTGTGTGTGTGTGTGTGTGTGTGTGTGTGTGTGTGTTGTGTGTTGTGGTGTGTGTGTGCGCAGATGATTTTGTGTATGATTGAATGGCTGGCTGGCTTTAGTAACATACACATGGGCGACAAATACAAGGAAGGAGTAGGAATGCCATACCTTTCACTACCTTATCCAGATAGTGAGCTTAAGGAGATAAGAGACAGGACATATAAGGGAGGTTTTTGAACACAGTGCGCCACTTTCTATGACAAAGACAGCAAGGCAAAAAGTGTTAGTTTGACATTGTTAAAAAATTGTGTTAAAAAAAAGTAAAAAGTTGCAGTCGTGAAGATAAATCATGCATTTACAAGCAACACGAGCGAAACATACAATGCAATACAGAGGGATAGGGGGTTGTAGACACAGGGGAAAAAATACAAGGGGGATTGGAACACAGAGAAATAGAGAGAGAGAGAGAGATGGGAGGAGGAGGGAGGAGAGAGAGAGAGAGAGAGAGAGGAGAAAAAGACTAAAAAAGGTGATGTCTTCAGAAAAGAACATTTCAATCCGTCCCCATTTATCAACTTGGACGGAAAATCGTCAGGAAAATCTCCGGTTGGGACAATTTATCAGAAAGCAACGTGATTGATGCACACTTTACTTTCCTCTTAAATCTCACACGCAGTAGCTATATCTTACAAGGAAAAGGTTCAGGTTGGTCGAAAAAAAAATGCTTTTAATCTTCAAAGACCTGCAGACGAATGAGGTCAAGAGCTAGGTAGTGAAAGTACTGTAGCAAAGGAAAGGCTAAATTGGACGTACTGTGCTTGGGGATGGGGGGGGGGGGGGGGGCAAAAGCCATAGCTCTCAATAATGAAAATTGATTTAAATGGAGATCTTTGCCTTTGTTAATGGATGGCAGTGAGGCATATTCTCTAGTGGAGGGAGTGGGGATCTCTCAATATGGCAGTTATAAAAGACCCATCAATAATGTAAGGTCGGGCCGGGCGTTATAAAACATTCACACACTGACTCTAGGCTCTGTGTGACTCGGGGTGGATCTGCTTTACCAAGAAAAATGCATGAGAAATACTGTGAGAAAAAGATAATCTACTTGAATATGGAACAACGATTGTCACGTACTGTACTGTATATAAACTGGGATTATCTAGTTTATCTACTGTCTACTATTTTCTGTTGATTCAAATGTAAAGGAGTTGGACATTTTGCACCACTGAAATGCAGTGTAAAATGGGTAGACATGGCCATTGTGTTCCAACCTCCTCAATAATGATAATCAAGTAAAAAAAAAATATTCCATCTGAAATATATTGGAGTTCGAAGTATAAATAAATAAAGGTATTGGCAATTATCAAGTAAAGTACTGATCTTCCTTCATTGCTAAGCACTCCCTGGAAATTGAATACTTAAAGTGGCTTGAGGAACTTTCAGTTTTTGTTAATTCTAGCGCACCCTTTGGACAAAAGCAGTAGTGTTTTTACAACGCCAGCTGTATTTCTATGTGACTATGTCAGATTAATAATGGTCAATATGATATAACTATATAAAAATAGAATTATTTTCACTGATGGTCTCGTTTGCTGTTACAGGTCATTTATGATCATCAGAGGAAAAATGAGACTGTTTCAGAGAACATTTAAAAGTTCCTTGTTGGAGGTTTAAATAAATGTATTCAGTTACTTATCACCAATAAAACAAAAGAAATAGGAGAATAGAAGAGAAGAGAATGTATGCAACAGAAGAACGGGATGGTAAAGTTGCAGTCTTGCAAAGCAGGCATCACACACACACAGCATAGCATGTCCTGGAATGGTCCCCTTTGGTGTTTAGAGGAACATTGACAGTCTTTACATCATATCGTTAGCTAACTAGACGATAACACTCCTCTAAATGAGCGCGAGTTACACTTGAAACGCATAAACATCTGTTTTACATATCACTGCAGCCACCATTCCCTTATGGCAAACAGATGATCACAATCCATTGTAAACTATATAGTGCGTAACTTTTTTTATATAAAGGAATATCCGTTACATTCGAGACATGTCAAACGAGTTGACACAACGTTGATTAAGCCTATCAGCTCCAAAAAACTCTCTCTGCATTTCTCAGTATGGCAGCGTTTACAAACTACAACAGTGTTGTTGTACTGTTGTTGCCAGAATTCCTCATGGGGCAAGGAAGTTACGCACTACAGCTTTAATAAAAAGTGGTATGGATCCTTTACAAAGTTTAGTCATATCCTTCTACTGTACCTTTTACCTATTCTACTAGTAAATGATGTTATGAACCACTGTTGGCGTACTGTGTTTGCTGCAATACACAAATCACTTAATGAACTTACCCTCTGGAAACACAATGAAACTTTTTATGTTTAATTGAGCCAAGCTTCACAATAAAGCTCTTCTCTTAAGCAATGTTTTGAGTACTTAAAGGAATAGTTCGGAACTTTTGAAGTGGGGTTTGTATGAGGTACGTGCTTAATATGCCTAGTGGCGTAGGGATACATGGCCGAATTACGTCTGTAAAAAAGTGCAAAAGTAATTGGGAACAATTTGAAAAATCAATTCGTGTACAATTGAATGGTTATTTATTTCTTAGGTAAGCCTCTATAGGCCTATATGTGTAGAACAATGTTTTTCGGCTGGCCCCTTCTGCACCAGTCCAATGGTAACAGACTAACTATGCATACAAACCTCATATAACCCCATTTAAAAAATACTGCCCTATCCCTTTAACTTATGCAAGAACAATTGCTAGTCTAATCATGAAGCTCAAAGTGGCGTGTGACCCCAGCTAACAATGACACACAATGTTCGCAGCGTTTGAAATTAATAGTCAACGGAAACGGGAGCAACAGAGAGGGATGGGAAGTAGGATGGGTATAAAATGAAAGGAAAAACCTTAGCACATTCCCATATTAAAATGCATGAAGGCAAGCCTCAGATCCTCCAGTTAAACCTGTTCATGCTTTACCAACTCGCACAAATTCAATTAAGCATGCTTTGCTTTGGTCTCTCTCCCTTCCCAACTGGACCCCCATATCCCCCATAGCACAGACACTACGCTCCATACACACGCAGGCAGGCATGAAACACACAGCCCACTCCTTTGTTGGACCCCGCAAGACACACACAACACACACACACACACACAGTCTTACACACACACACACACACACACACACACACACGTCTTGTACTTCTATTCTTTGTGAGGACAAGATATTGACATAATGCATTCCTAGCCCATAACCCTCAACCTAACCATACAATTGAATGCTGTACCCCAACCCTTACACTAACCCTAACATAAACCTAATTCATTACCTGAACCTTAAAACCTAGTGTTAACCCTCAAACAGCTCCTTTAAAGGCCTGTCCATTAGTGAGAACCGGCCGAAATGTCCTCACTCTTAAGTTTTAAAACTCAAATTGGTGGCATTGGGTAATGCATTCCCTAGCCCCTTACCCTCAAAACTAAATGCCTAGTCCTAACTTTAACTTACTAATTCATACCTGAACCTGAAAGGGCCTGTCCCTTAGTGAGAACCGGCCAAAATGTCCTCACTTTCCAAAACTCTTAAAGTCTAAATCTCAAATAGTTTCTCACAAAAATAGTTGTACAAGAACACACACCACGCACACACACACACACACACACACACACGCACACACACACACACACACACACCACACACACACACACACCACACACACACACACACACACACACACACAGTACCTATAGTGCAGTGTTCTCCGTTCCATCCCGGGCTGCATTCACAGCGCCCCTCCCTGCAGGTGCCGTGCTCGCTGCAGCGCGGGTGACAGGCGCGCGCCTCACACCCGGGGCCCGTCCACCCGTCCTCACAGCGACACGAGCCCGACACACACACACCATGGCCTCCACAGTCCGCTGAGCAGATCTCTGTGGAGAGAGAGAGAGAGAGTAGAGTGAGTGTGAGAGAGAATGTGAGAGTGAGAGGAGAGTGAGTGTGTGTGAGAGAGAATGTGTGTGTGTGTGTGTGAGTGGGTGAGTGTGTGTGGTGGAGGTGAGGGTGTCGTGTGTTGTTGAGAGTAGTGTTTGTGTGTGTGTGTGTGTGTGTGTGTGTGTGTGTAGTTGAGGTGTGGTGTGTGTGTGTGTTGTGTTGTGCGCGTGTGTTGTGTGAGTGTCGTGTGTCGTGACGGCAGCACAGAGGGAGAAGAGAGATGAGAGATGGAGGTGAGAGAGGAGAGGAGGAGAGAGAGAGAGAGAGAGAGAGAGAGAGGAGAGAGAGGAGGAGTGAGGAGATGAGAGAGAGAGAGAGAGAGAGATTGTAAGTGGAAGTGGGATGGCAAAGAGAAGACAAGGGTTGAAAAAAAGGACAAATCCGCGAGTTATTGTGAATGAAACTCGGCCACGCTCCACTAGCTCGTCTGGTGGCCGCTCAAAAGACATTCCTGCACCTCATGAGGGGTAACGGGCAATCCCATTCTCTTTTTTTCACTTTTTTGGACAATACAAAATCTAATAAGTCCATTACAAAGACATGGGATTGTCCCGGCCGTAGCAGACGTTTTTTTCTACTACTATAGCCTATTCTACTCTTTGTAAATTCACTTATTTCAGACATAAAAGGGGGTAGGAAGAAAAAAAAAATAGCCAGATGGGATGTCTAGTAAAAATGGCACAATGTTATCAGTAATATCATTTTGGTTAAGGCGAGATACTGCAGGGGAATAGGGGAAACATTTTCAATTATAGATATCATCATGACACTGTCGGTTTATTACTGACATTAAAGCAATTATTAATTGTGTTTTCAGAAATGTTTGAATATATACAGTGTGTTAATTTGTCAATATAAATATTTCCATCTCTTTAAAAACCAAAACATGGGGGCGCCCTTAGCTCAGTTGGTAGGGCGTCCCCCCCCCCCATGGGTCGAGGCCAGCAGCAGACCGGGTTCGATTCCAGCCCGCGGTCGTGCTCTGCATGTCACTCCCCTCTCTGCCCCATTTCAACTCTGTCAAAAAAACTATCTTAAATATTTTTTTTTAAACATCTAGATGTTGGACAATGCCGGAGTTCAAATCTTTATTTCATTTTCACAACATATTAGTGTCCAAATTTTAACATAACATATTTTGGATACAGCCTTTTTTTTATTTCATAAATAAAATAAAAATGCTATGTAAATACATATGATGATTTTTTAAGAAGAAACTATATCATAAATGTGTAGGCCTATGTGGCGTACTTGTAACCGTAACTACTTTAGGATTCAAGGTATAGGATGTCAATGTGTATTTCAATTTCTCTTCTATTCTCAGTGCAGTGTACCAGTGAACAAAAGTACATTTGTGAGAGAGACGTAGCCACAAAAAAAGCTTTTTTTCTGGTTCCATTGTGTGACAGCTAAAAAGACCTCCAAGTACGACTAGACAGAACGCTCAAAGAAATGTAACACTGACACATTTATTACGAAGCTCATTGAAATGCTAACCTCTTTATTAGCTCTTCTGTACGTAATACTGGCTTAGCAGTATTGTGCATTCAGGAACAATAGCCACATATTGAAGGCTTAATATTAGTCATGCCCCATTCAAATATGACCACAGGGGAGGTAACATTTTTTAGTAAGTCAATTATTGGCCTCTAGAGTGCCTATTTTGTCTTTGCTGTAAATGAATTTTAAGCTGTATGTTATGCCATGAAAATGTACCGTGACATTACAAGCGTTAAAAGCTTAGAAAAAAGTATTTCCCCTCTTTCTAATTATAGCTCAGCATGTGGTAAATGGTGAAAATGCTAATTATATATCGGATTTTTGATTTAGATGTACAGCTTGGAAGCAGCATGGGACTAATGTGCCCCTTATGCAAACAAACAAACAAACATCACTACACATAATATGGACTCATTTGATTGTATATGTTGTTGTTCAATAAAGTTTTATTGAAAAAAAAATATTAGAATGGTACGGACTATTTTATTTGCTGGGGTTATCTTTGTTGGTCTTTTTTTTTAGGAATAATGTAAAAGTTGGACTTAACATTCGATTTAACTGAAAATACTTGAATTGTTATCTCATTACATTTGGTGGCCTGTCCATTCTGTTCTTTTTATTTAGTGTACTTTATCCTAAAACGTATAAATACAATTTGAAAAAAAATTTCGAATTTCATAATGCAAACAGAAAATATCAGGGGAGGATTCAATAAAGTGGTTTGCTCATCAACACTTTTATAACTGTGTAATGTAGAACTATTCCCCATCTACATCCTCTTACAGTGAGACTATACCTTTATCAGAATAAGACATTTTAATAAGAGACTTCATGTTAAAAATAAAATCTTCATCTCTACATTACTTATGGAAATGCTCTTAATGACAAAAATATATTGAATTTGTTAATATTGTCAGTAGTTTATAGTACAAAACTAAAATGTTCATTCTACTCAAACATATGCCTATAAATTGTTAAAACGAGAGGACACTGAACATTTGGAGTGGTGCTCTACATTTCTTTAGAGTGTATATGTGTTGCAGAAAAAATTGCAAAAACTAAGCGTACCTTTCTCAGATTATTATAACACAACACTGGACACAGAAAACAGTCCAAATGATGGTGAGAATGCTTATTCATGATACACATGCTATTACAGCCTTCAAGCAGCAAAGCAAGCCCCCATTATACCGGGCCAGAGAGGTCCACAGTGAAACATACCCCCGTCCCGCGACACCCGTTACCATTTGCACTAACGGCCCGTGTAAACAAACTTTCCTCTGGGTGGGAGAATGGCAAAAATGGCCTAAGAACACACATATTAACAGACATAAAACCTCAGGCGTTGTTTTATGGCTTGTATAGTATTCTACTACCAAGCGGCAGGTTGGGCTATTCTAACGCCACGCGAGAAAATGAGTTTGTGACGTTAAAAGTATTATGGAAAGATGTATTGAAAGCGTTTTATTTTTTTCTTACTCCCCCTCCCCAGTCTGTAAAGTTAAAGGCTGTGTGTGGTGTGTGTGTGTGTGTGTGTGTGTGTTGTGTGTGTGTGTGTGTGTGTGTGTGTGTGTGTGTGTGTGTGTGTGTGTGTGTGTGTGTGTGTGTGTGTGTGTGTGTTGTGTGTGTGTGTGTGTGGTGCCTTGCAGGAGTAGCACCATGCATTTGTGTACGTTGTAATGAACAATGCCAATAAAGGCATTCTATTAATTTTTCTAGCTGTACTACAAAGCTGAGTGTTGTCTGTCCATGTGTGTGTGTGTGTGTGTTTGTGTATAGTATAGCTTACGGGCACAGAAAGCTCCTAGCATACAAAGGGATAGAAGTTGGATCAAGAGCCAACTGAAAATCATTTACAGAGCGGTTTGTGTGTGAGACAAACTCAGACTAACTGCCCATTTCCCTCTCAATCCCCGGGATCTCTGGGATTACCTAATAGGTCAACGTCTCCGTAAGGAATATACAAGGATTTATGGATCCAAGTAATGGCTGGAGTTTGGCTAGCATGGAGGATTAGGGCCACAATGAGGAAAATATATAATACTAATAATACAATGTAAGAATAAATTAATTATGCAATATTTATCTTAAGTGAATTCACACTGCATTCCACACAGCCGCGCAAGATTACATTCCAAAGTCAATGTACAGGCGCGATGTAGCATCCGACGCGCACAACCCTTCAAACATTCTATCGCTTTAACTCTTTACGGTTGAAAATATTGAATTTTTCATGAGATCTCTGCCAAAACAGCCAAAACCAACCTACCATTGAGAGCTCTTTAACGATCTACTTTTGAATTCACAGAGGTTTTCCAGTTAAATGCTTTTTAGTTTGAGCAACAGGCAGACGGGCTGTCAGAGCTAAACCTAAATGTGCAGGAATTGCTCATGCTTAGAGCCTCAAGAATGTATGAATTTGAACCGTCAAAACTGTATTTTATGCTCAGCCTATTCTGCACTACAAGAGAGAGAGAGAGAGGGAGAGAAGAGAGGAGAGAGAGAGGAGAGGGAGAGAGGAGAGAGAGGGGGGTAGGAGAGAGGAGGAGGAGAGGGAGAGGAGAGAGGAGGGAGAGGAGAGAGAGAGGGAGGGAGAGAGAGAGAGAGGGAGAGAGAGAGAAGGGAGAGAGAGGAGAGAGAAAGAGATACAGAGAGAGAGAGAGAGGAGAGAGAGGAGAGGAGAGAGAGTGAGAGAGAGAGAGAGGTAAAGAGAGGAAATTCCCCATGGACAAAATTTACACAATGGGAACAATTCTTCAATGCAAAAAAAATCAATCATTTTTTGAGCTTTGAAAGTCAGGACTCAAGAAAGAGCATTGACTTGCATTGGATAATTTCTATTTTGCCTTATGTTCTGCTAGCTAACTGTGTGGATATTGGAGATGAAACCATGTGTAAAAGGAACCAAATTTAGTGCAGAAATCAAGCAGAGTTTGATTGCTGTAACTGCGGACCTCCGACAGGATCAGTATGTGGATAATTGGGCTGCTTTTATGTCAGCCATTTTCTTTTTGAACATTATCAGAAAATGTTTACTACGAGGAAGCAGTCTACCAACAATCAAAGTTCTATTGAATCAAAGAGTGAAATGAATTCCTCACACAGAACGGCGAGGATGTTTTGATGTTACCGTGGGTGGACTGATAGAGATGTCAAGGTTATTTCATGTTGTTAGTGTTTATTTGGCAAGATGTTAAAACTAAAATTGCAGCATCCTGAAGGCGAAAAAAATCATACTAGTTGTTATACAATATTCACTGGACTGTGAAGACTATTTTTCAGGACTTGAGGATAGGTAATTGTGGCGGATTAAATTAAACAAGTGTTGAACTATGTAGAGGTATGACTGAGCTGTTGTTAGGACACAGCTGTGACTGAAACCTTGAATTGTTTAACAACTCGATTATATCATTTGTTATTTGTTAACTCAATAGTAAAATGATGTTCCATTGAAGGTGGAATCAGTGATTCTGGAGAACGCTTGTTGTGTTCAATAAAATCAGCTATTTATAGTGTGAGCACTAAAAAAAAAGTCCAGTGTTAATACACAGCCTAGGCGGTGTAAATGGGCATGTTGCTAGCTATGGTGGTCCCCCTTTGTTTACATGCCATTACATAAGAACAGGTAGCGGATCGTGAGGAGATATTCACTGATTTTGTCAAAAAAGCGTCAACGGGCTTTTTCCACTCAATAAAAAAAGGTGACATTTACATAATAATTTGTTTAGCCCAATGCAATATAATTGTGAATGCATTGTCTGTTTTTTTTTTTTTTTTTTTTTCATTTTTCAAGCTTTATTAGATAGTACAGAGTTGAAATGGGGAGACGAGAGCGAGAGAGGGGGGAGGACCTGCAGTAGAGTTCCACGGGTCGGATTTGAACCCACATCCACTGCAACGAAGGCCGGAGCCGATATGGTAAGCGCTCTATCCACTACACCACCGGAGCGCTCCTGCATTGCCTTTTTTAACCAACATTCCCCTGATCTGAAATCAGCTGTAAACTCACCGGTAGCACAGTCATGTCCGGTCCAGGTCGGGTCACAGCTGCAGGAGCCGGTGTCAGCGAGGAAGGCCCCGTGTCCCGAGCACTGGTCCATACAGGAGGCCCGCGGCAGCTCACAGCCCGGGCCGCCCCAACCCACGAAACAGTGACACTCCCCGCCACACACCACACCCCGACCAGAGCACGTAGGGTCAAGGCAGTCCACTGGAAAAAGAGAGATATACATTGTCACACAAATGCACACACACACACACAAACACACACACACACACACACACACACACACACACACACACACACACACACACACACACACAACACACACACACACGACACACACACAGGATCACACAGTCACACACACACACACACACACACACAACACAAACCACACACACACACACACACACACACAGTCCTGTTTATATTACTTCCGAGGACATTAGTAGATAGAGTTACATTCATTTCCTGGAGACTTGCCTTCACACTGTAAAGAGATATATATACACAATGTCAGACACACACGATCAATCACAATCGTTTTTTTGTGTGTGTGTATTAAAAGTGCACACAAGCTACACACACACAAAACACACACACACCACACACACACCGTGCAATTGTGGTCCAAATTGAAATAGTTAAACAGTTTTAACTTTTTTTTGTGAATGTTAACACCCCTATTGCCTAAGCACTCCTCTTGGCACTTTCATCCTCATCATAATGTGAATTCCACCCCGAGAAGGTTCCTTTAAAGGGGCATGATCATCTTAAATCAAAGCCACAATGGTGTGAAGTTTCGAAGCTGTAAAAACCAAAACCCACATTAACAGAATATAGAAGAGAAAATGGGTTAAAGTGAGGATCAGCCCGGGGCAGGAGTGAGACATCCTGGAAAAAAAGATTGAATGTTAAAATCTAGTTTATACTGTAGGAGCCTTGAGCTGGCCTATTCCCTCTGATATATCTCTGTTGTACACTGCATCAGAATCACTGTACCAGTTCAATAGGTTTGAGATATCAATTAAAGGTGGAGTCAGTGATTCTGGAGAACGCATGTTGTCAAAATCCCTTTTTGGTAAAAAAATTTGTCAATATCTCCTCAAGATAAGCTGTGTGTGTGGTGGAAGAAAAAATCCAGTGTTAATACACAGCGTAGGCTTTGTAAATGTGCATGTTGCTAGCTATGGTGAGCGGCCCCCTTTGTTTTAACACCAGTTTACAGTGCTAGCATTTGTTATTAACACCAGATTTTTAGCACAAAAGCGGACAGGTAGCAGATCTTGAGGAAATATCCACTGATTTTGACAAAAAGTGATTTTTGACAACAAGCATTCTCCAGAATCACTGACCTCACCTTTAACATACGTGCAAGAGTTGTGGGAAAACACACAAATGTCCTATATCCAATAATCGTAGCATTATTTCCACTTGACAATGTTCTCACAGGCCCACACAGATGGCAAACGGGCGCCAAGCGAGGCCCAATGTCTGGCCATGGCAGCTAGCCTTTAGCGTGACATATAAACGCAGTATAAAGGGCCGTTCTACTCAGACAAACAGGGTCCCACTCCTCTTAGCAGATGGTTCTCCACCGTTAGGCTCAAAGAGCAGCGGCTAACTGACAACACACTCTCTCCTGGCAATTAATCATCACGTCTGAAGGTCGCACCCAAAGAAAAGGTAAAAATGTTAAAAGGGCCCGGGTCTGCATTCCCCTGTCCACTTCGTATGGGCTAGCACTGTGTGTGTGTGTGTGTGTGTGTGTGTGTGTGTTTGTGTGTGTGTGTTTAGCACTTCACCCCGAAATAGAATGGGGTGCCTATGGGTGACACAAAACCCCATCTATCATAGTCCAAAGGGCCATTTTTCATCTTGAAATGAGAGCTGCCAAAACACAATGGCTGCCTTCAATCTTATCTGGTAAAGCCCTGCATCCAGCATCGTGCATTTGTGTGTGTGTGTGTGTGTGTGTGTGTGTGTGTGTGTGTGTGTGTGTGTGTGTGTGTGTGTGTGTGTTGTGTGTTGGTGTGTGGGAGTTTCTAATAGATTACATCCGGCTATGTGTGTGAATTTTTTCGGACAATAAATGGACTGTTTCGATTAAGGTAATGGTCTTATATTCATGATTTATATACAAGGAAAGTCAACCATGATGCATATTGTGAAGTGGTGTCTGTTGTTATATATAAGTGCTTTTCATATATGATGGCCAGTCGCTATTAGTAGATTGATGGCAACATAAGCCACACTATCTAAAAAGCCATTTTCCATTATGAATATTATTCAAAAATGTAAAGCACTCAAGAAGTTAAGATGGTAGCCATAGCAACAGTAACACTGATTATATGGTCAGGTGATCTTGTATACAAACCTTCGTTTAGTTTTATGTTGATGTTTGGTCTGTGTATGTATTTCTAAACATATTCCTGTTGTATTCATTGGACATATAAGGACATAAGGACTTATAATTGTTATAAACCCCTTAGAAAGGACAATTTCGCACAGTGGAAGTTATTTCTTTAAAAATTTGAAGAATAAAATAAATAAAAATAAAAGTATAAACAGCTGCGGAAAAAAATAAGAGGCCAGTCTGGATTTTTCTTAAATATTCATCTCTACATAACTTATTTTAAAAAAAAATGCTCTTAACGACAAACATTTTTGGGGGGAATTTGGTAGGAATGTTGTCAGTCGTTTATATTATAGAACCAAAATGTTTATTCTACTCAAACACATGCTATAAACAGTAAAACAAGAGACATGAACAATTGGAGTGGTCTCTTCATTTCTTCCAGAGCTGTACTATAAAAATTAAAGAAAAAATCACCTTCTTCACAGTTCTCTCCCTTGTATCCCGGGTTACAGATGCATGTTCCCACGATACATGTCCCGTGGCTGCTGCAGGTCACGTCGATGCACTGATTGGTTGGGACGTCACACTCCGCCCCTTCCAGCCGCTGTGACACATGCAGCGGCCTTTAAGGTACGCACCGTTACCACTGCATAGCACCGGGCAGGACGCTGGGAACAGAGACACACAGACAGTTTACACACACACACACGTTTTGAATGGAGCCTTCAGACCATAGCTTCAAAGCATATAGTGTGTGTGTGTGAGTAGGGGGTGTGGGTGTGTCTGTGTGTGTGTCTGTGTGAGAAAGAGAGAGAGAGAGAGAGAGAGAGAGAGAGAGAGAGAGAGTGAGAGAGGGGAAGGTGTGTGTGTGTGTGTGTGTGTGTGTGTGTGTGTGTGTGGTGTGTGTGTGGTGCGTGCGTGTGTGTGTGTGTGTGTGTGTGTGTGTGTGTGGTCTCTGTGTGTGTGTGTGTGTGTGTACAGTATGAGTGTGTGCTTGAGCCTCACTTTGACAATTAACTTTTTACCAAATTGAACAAATACAGATCTTCCAAATATCTATAACACTTACATAATGGTTGTTCAAAATATTAAAATAGTTCATTATTAAAATACTGAAATATTGTGCCAATCACACATGAATAACACAATGTTTTTTGTTCAAATGACGGAGATATATGAAGACATTATGACTCATTAGGGGCGTGTCTTACCTCTCCCACAGTCGGGCCCTCTGAATCCTAAAAAGCAGCGACACGTCCCGGAGACACAGTCCCGTTCCCGAAGCAGTTACTGGGACAGTCGTCTATGGATTCTGAGAGAGAAAGACAGAGGGAGAGAAGAGAGAGAGAGGAGAGAGAGAGAAAGACAGAGGGAGAGAGATTTTTACAAAACACTTTATTTACAAAAATTGCATTTTTACAGTTCAACAGTTCAAACCAAGTGCTAATGCATTACAATCCCAGTATGTTTAAAAATAATGTATCTAATAAAAACTTGTGCAAAAAACAACTCTTCATTGAGAGATACAGAGAGAGAAGAGAGATACAGAGAGAGAGAGAGAGAGAGAGAGAGAGAGAGAGAGAGAGAGAGAGGAGAGAGAGAGACGAGAGAGAGAGAGACAGAGAAGGAAGAGAAGAGAGAGAGAGAGAGAGAGAGATAAGAGAGATAAGAGAGAGAGAGAGATATAGAGAGACAGAGAGAGAGGGAGCTTTGAATGACAAATGGCGGTTTTGAAAAACAATTTTCCCTCCCACTCATTTGCTCCAGAGTAGATTACTATCCCCTCCGCTAATGACAGTGATAAGCGCGCCGGGGCTAGCTAAAAAAAAAAAACTTGCTACATTTCGACAAACCATTTCACTTCTTGCAGAACATTTCTTGAGTGTTACTAATGCTTCACTGAAATGGGGAGAGAATTCACTGAAAGAGTAAACAAGTTCTGATCGTTTGGGTTTATTTTTCCACCCACAACTTCTTCTACATTCTGAAGGCGTTTAGTGATAAGTGACATGCATCGTTTGACAAACCTCATTTCAGGCTTTGATGGCACTCTGACTGCAAACAGAATATTCAAACCAGTCAAAGCATTCATCAACACTGGAAGAAGAAGCATTCCGCTACTGCCATGGAAAATTGTTACAATATTGCTCCTGATAGTTAGCTTGCACCCTGCGTGGTAATTGCTGCTATCTATCGATGTATGAATGTGTGTGTTTGAATGGGTGAATGTGTTACAAAACAATGTAAAGCGCTTTGGGTCTGTGGAAAACCAGGGAAAAGCGCTATTTAAGTGGAGTCTATTTACCATTTAACATGTATCATATTTCCTATGGTCATATTTTCAAGTCTGTTTCAAGTATTTTGCAAAAACACTGAATAGGCCAGGCAAACTACTTTGTACTAAACGTTGAATGATATATAAGTGGCTAAAGCAGACCCTGTTGTAGTGTAACGTCTCCCCACAATATCTCCTATATCTCCTGCTACGTCTTGAGAATTAACTTTATTTATTTTAATAATGTTGTCTCCTTAAAATTCCAAGATATGAATCTAAAGTTGTATTTTGCACCTGGCATAGTGTGACTCAATGTACGATTAATATGGAGGACTATATCCACCATTATAATAAATTAGTAAATAAAAATAAAAATATAAATGATAAATGACTCATTAAAGAAATGAATGTGGCTCTTTATCATTTGTATTGTATGAATTAAGATCGGCAAACTACTTAGTGTTCCTATATGTTGTTGATTAATCAAAATGCTACAGGCAGAATTACCTTTAGTCTGGTGAGGTAAATTAAAATGTAACAGTGTAAGCTAGTGGTAACAGATGTGCTTTAACGTGTTCTTTCATTGTATTATCAATTGTATCTTTGGAAAACTAGGCATACATCACTTCTGTATAAAACAAATTAAATATGGCACTGGGATATACAACAAGTAATCTTAGCACCTCACTTATCTAGTCGGGCTCATATCTAATATTGCCTGATTTTATCATAGACTTTGAAGCGTTCACCCTGATCCAGAAAGCAGTAAGTCATGTTGAAGGATGCCTCAGATGTGCCCAGAACAAGTACATATTAAAAAAGAAATGATCAAATGTTATGCTACTACTATTATTACTACTTAAGCATATAATTGAAAAAATTAAATAAAAACAGTAGCTTGGTAGACAATTGTTACCCTTATGAAAACATTTTAAATATGCTTGCTAAGAACCCTTTATTAAGCATTACTGTCGTCAATCCTAGACTATTAAAATTTAATTTTGACCTCAAGATGACCCCCTTGTATAAAATGATTGCGCTGTATTATATAAACCTCTTGGCAAAATCACATGTGACTGATCTGTGTTCCTGCTTATATGAGATCATATAACATGTCTTGTAATGCTTTAACTATAGCCTTCAGTCCCACTTATACCTTTCAACTTCTCCCAATATCATATGCTAATATGCAGAAACTGACAATAGCACTTAGCCCACCACCCAAAATCTTGCATTTTATACATGGTTGAATTACAGCCGGACTGGCACATACGAATTTCACTGCGCATTGTCCTGTGCAATTGTGTATGTGAGGAATAAATTAAACTGAATAACTAATGGTCTTGTGTGGCTTTATGACTGTATATGTCTTTGTTTCCTAACAAACTGAGGACATTTGTATGTGATGCAGAAAATCAGTACAACACTCTCCATAATTTTCTCTATTGATCCCTCTAACTAAATCAAATTAATGGTGGAGTCAGTGATTCTGGAGAAAGTTTCTTTTCAAAATCAGTGAATATCTCCTCACAATGCGCTACCTGTCCGCAGATAAAATAAATCTGGTGTTAATACACAGCCTAGGCTCTGTAAATGGTCATGTTGCTAGCTAAAGGTGGGCCCCCGTTGTTTACATACCCTTTGTTTGCATACCAGTTTACGGAGCCTAGGCTGTGTGATAACAGCTAGCGGACCGTGAGGAGATATTCACTGATTTGGACGAAAAAGTGATTTTGACAACAAGCTTTCTCAAAAATCGCTGACTCCACCTTTAATTGTCCAAAATGAATGACTTCTCCCAGCATCGTTCTAAAGCAGTTATCTCAGTGTACAGGGATCCTGAAATATAATGCTCAGTGAATTAGGCCTGAAATGGTGCTGAAAAATACCCAATCTTGTCTGTTGCCTTCGTGGGCTATCAGACGCTATGAGGCAAACCTTTGTGAACAAAGACTCTCTTGTGCTCCACAAAGGGCTGGAAATGTGAGCCATGGATTCAGCTTGCCTTTACTCAGGGGGCTCAATCATCACCCGGGATGCAACACAAGACAGAGACAAAACACAAAGAGACTGGGATGGGTAGAGGGGTAGAGGGGTAGAGGGGTGGAGAGGCACTGAAGATGTGTTCAGCACTGCAGGCTTGAGCTCAGCCATGTCGGGTTAGTGAGGGGATGTAGGGGGATAGTAGGCTCTGGGGGTTAGGGGTGGTGGGTGTGTGTGTGTGTGTGTGTGTGTGTGTGTGTGTGTGTGTGTGTGTGTGTGTGTGTGTGTGTGTGTGTGTGTGTGTGTGTGTGTGTGTGTATGTGAGGTGGTGGGGGAACATCAGTATATTTTTGGTGGGGTTTGAAGGCTCCAAATAAGACTATCTACCTCCTACACAGCAACACATATTTTAAAATTCGACCCAAGTATGTGGGTCTAATTGTTAATCAAAGTATCTCATGAGACTTAACATAAATCACAATTAGCAACTTTTGGGTGAGATATTTGGACTTGTGGACTTTTTATTATCTCTTAAATGCAATTTCTAATGTCTAATTGAACTATTCCTACTATTGAAATTCAAATGAAAGATAAATGTTAATTATCAGCTGTGTGTTCAGATCACCCGATTCAAAAATGGAAGACTTTCTCTGACTGAAGAAATTGTAAATACACTGCATGTTATGGGACTGTAGCCGAGGTCAGCAGACACACTGACTGTTTTGAATACTTTTGCAGATGTGTTTAGGCTACTAGAGAAGAAATGGACAAGGCCATATCACTATCTGCATTGTACAGGCAGAGAGGAAAATAGAGACCTAAAATGCTCTGTGTATTAGAATGAATCTTCTTAAAAAAAAAGAAAAAAAATATGTTTTAACTGTAGTAGCTGTGTATCTGTGTATCTGAATCTTATGGCAGTGGGGGCGGGACCCGATAAGCCTTTGGCTTCTCCTGCTTCCCTTCGGACGATAACACAAAGTAATATGTATGAATATGCAATGAGAAAATTATGTATTGTGTGTAATTGTCCGGAAGAATAATAAATAAATAAATAAATAAATAATCTTGATGTAAAGCACTTTGAATGGCCTTGTGTCTGAGTTGTGCTATAGAAATACAACTTGCCTTGCCTTGTTTTGTGAGTTCAATACGCTTGAAATAAAAATGAGGATTACAAGGCTCTTCCAATAACTAATAAAACATACTAAATATAAGAGTATGCTTAAAATGCTAACATATTACTTTATAACCTCATCTCAAGAAATCAAGAGTAAAATAAACTTCAAAATTAGTTTTCCCGCTAATTTCAAGATATCTTCTATCTCAAATAACTTAAATATTGAATCTTATATCAAGAAATACAACTGGTTTTAATTTTTATTTTAAAACGCATTTCATTTCATTTCATTTATTGACAGCTCTTGACCATAGTACCATGGTATGGAGCACAAAACATTCAGATAATAACAGAACTAAACAATGGTGTACGGCATGGACAAAACAAAACTACTACTTAAACAATGGTTGGACATTTTTCAGATAGGCCCCTGTTTGTTTTACCAATATCTTTTGGTATTTCCAACCTCAAAAGCAAAATCTATTTAAACAGTCAGACTCAGAAGCATTTATTCCAGTGTAGAATATGCAGCCCTGGATTTGTATGCTCAAATCTAGAGAACGCAGCTCTGTGTGTGTGGTTTAGGCCTTCTGCAGGTGTGATCCACGGCCATTAAACTTCCTCCCAGAAGTACAATTATCCAGGATGGGTACCAGGCATGAATCCTGCAGCTCATGTGCACAGGGACACAAACAAATGTGAAAAAAACCAAGACTGGTTGAAATGTATTGTTCACAAAGAAAGGCACTGAATGATACAACTTAAGACTGCAGCTATGCCATATTAAAGGTGCAGTGTGTAAAGGGAACAGGTGTTTTTCTGAACA